>JAOUQX010087760.1:0-11324 GCA_028566295.1 Liobagrus marginatus
GAATTTAATCCTAGCCCTTAGGTCGTCAAGCTTGTTCTCCAAAGACTGGACGTTTGCTAGCAAAATAGAGGGCAGAAATTACCAACAGATTACTAACAATAGGGCATTTTTAAAACGTGTGAAGTACCTGATGATACAGTATTACATATATGCCAGTTAAAATTTGGGTGTAGTTTCATTTTGTAAGAAGTTATGTATTCTCTATGAATGGCTTGGAAGTGAAAAAGATGATGAGCCAGGTTTTTAGAAGTTAAGCTGAAATTAGACCGCACTCTTTTCCGGTCAACAGATAATTTCAGGTCTGGTAATTCCTGGTACAGATAGATTTGATGGAAAGAGGTTTTGTAGTGTGATCAATAATTATATCTTATATTAAGGAGGCAGATGACAGTAAATGCACAAGGAACTCCATACGCTCTGAGAGCAGACCGTAATTGGAAAAAAAAAAAAGAAATATTAGGATGCTGGTAGGCAACATGTAGTTCTTAATGCCTGAAATGAACAGAGGCACTGTTTATCAACTAAATCTCCGCATGTGTTTATGCCTAAAGAAAACCAAGATGGTTGGACAAATGGACAATTTCAGTATAAAAAATTTAAATTGTGCCCTAAAGGTGTACTACTACAAAATTTGAAGAGCCCGCCTATCGGACATCTGACCATTTTCTAAATTCTAATAGAATTAGCCATAACCAGACCAAATTTATCATTTTCATGCTTTTTCCTATGCCGGTAAATAAAATATTGTGGAGGCCATTTGGTTTGTCAGCTTCAATCACTCACCATGAAGCTTTAGACTGAGGATCAGTCAAAGTAAGAGCAGTTGGTGTTCTCGTTGAGGAGTAACATGGCAGTATTCTTACTGTTCTGCTCAATTTATTAAACTAGGATTAAAACCCTTTAAGCTTTAAGGTATATAATTAACAAGGGTATTAATTACATGAAGCAGAAATGTGCATTTTGTTTCACATATAAGCCTGCCCAAAAGTATTTGATGAATGAATAAATAATATTAATTAAAGATCATCTTATGGTATTTCTATCTGGTATAACTGCAAAAATTTGGTCCACCGACCACACTTGTGATGTTAGTAAGAAAAAGAACACAAAGCTCGCCATGATTGGCAAACAACTAAAACCAAAATGCAGTATTTACAAGTCTCCTTACAAGAAGATATATCGTATCAAAATTTATGTTTTTGTTGGCTTCCAAAAGAATGTTAAAATTGAAAAATCTATATTATTCGCATAATACTGCCACACAGTTGTGGTAAACAAACTGTTACTATCGAAACATATCAGAGTAAGTATATTAACCCCTTCAGGCATGGTTCCAGTACAGTGGACAGATATTTGGAAGCCATTTTGAACCATTTAAGTTATAGTATGACATCACAAATTTAAAATGGCCGAGAGAATAGTTCTGTTGAATCACTTTTTACACCGTTGATGCATGGCATCCACTACAGTGGACAGATGTAACCCCATCAAAATAAAATATTTTGAAAAATGTTTTATTGCCATGATTTTTGACTCGTTTATAAGTAACAAACAAACAAAAAACATTGCTCTGTGAATTAATAAGTCATGCATGGATTGGATGCGCGTTAAGTGTTTGTTTGTGCATGTGTGTCCATTTGTACTTGCCTTTGTATTGTAAGTGCAGTTTATCCATGCAACTGATGTGTGTGTGTGTGTTCAGGTACGATGAGGAGTGGGAGGGCGGCGATGAGGACGACTCTGAGAAGCGAAAAAAAGAGTTCGGGGATCTATTCAGGAAACAGATGAATTTAAGAAAGGTGAATGCACTACTGTCCTACAAACGTGCGCAAAACTGAGAACAGCACACACACACACACGTTTAAACAATACATCTGTGCAGCTGCTTGGCCTCAGCTTTAGAGTTGTGTCTTTATAACAGTCAACACAAACGTACAAGTCTTGCACAACACAACCACCAACACCTCTCTCTCTCTCTCTCACTTTCTCTCTCACGCTCTCTGTTTCTCTCTACCCAATTCTTTCTCTATAACCTCCTACACGCGCACATCTGTTTCCCAGCTGTTTGCATAATAAATGCCTTATGTCTTTGAGTAGCCATTTGAGTGAGAAAATCAGAAAGCCTATGGGTAAAATACTTTATTCCAGTTGACAAAATGAAAGTGTGCAAGAAAGCGAAGCGTCCTCTGTTTATATCTTTAGTGTGTTTTCTGACTTGCAGGGATCAGGAGGCCCAAAAGAGACATTTGCTCCTCCAGGTTGGTTTTCTTAAAATAACTTCAGCATTGCTAAAATACGCAAACTCTGTATCCTAAATAGTGTAGAGTGCTATTATGCTTGGGAGACATTGAAATCTTGGAGAAACGCAGTGAACCTGTTACTTAGTTAGCAGAACATGCTTCTAGGATCTGTTTGCATAGCAAAAGCTTTGTATGTTC
Organism: Liobagrus marginatus; assembly: GCA_028566295.1. Lineage (NCBI taxonomy): Eukaryota > Metazoa > Chordata > Actinopteri > Siluriformes > Amblycipitidae > Liobagrus > Liobagrus marginatus. The sequence goes on from JAOUQX010087760.1 coordinate 2,439, forward strand.
TAGACATTTCAACATGATTTTCGTATATATGGTTACCACAATTCACACACTGTTATTTTCTACCATCATTTTCATTTCTAATCAGGAATGTTGTGTGACCAACATTTTAATAACACTGTCATGCAAAATAGCATTGTGCTCTCTAGACAGCACAGCTGTTACTTTCGCTTCCGTTTATAAAGAAGGAAATTTAACTTGCCTTTTAGACTTGGGTAGTGTACACTATATAGCCAAATATTTGTGAACACCTTACCAGCACACCGATATGAATGTGTCAAAGATGAAAACACACCGTTGTCTAGAATTTGTTTGTTGTTGTGTTACAATATTCTTTCACTGGAGCTAAGAGCCCAAACATTGTTCCAGCATGACACTGTCCCTGTACACAAAGCCCCCGAGCTCTATTAGGACATGGTGTGTTATGGTCAGTATGGAAGATCTCAATGTCCTTGAACTGCGTTGGAACTGAATGAAATGAAATGAACTACAACCACAATGAACTGCCCCCCAAATTTTGGGTGCACTCATCACACATTAGTGCCTGAACTCACTAACACTATTTTTTGTCTGAATGTCCACAAGCACTACAGCTTAAAGAAGTTAGTGCTGGTTAGTTAGGTTTGTTTTTTTGCCACATTGTCATGGACATGCACATATGTCATTTCATGTCGTGTTCTGTTCCCCACAGATGCTGGCTGTCTATTAAAGGAGGCGAACAGTCCGAAAATACCAAGGCTGACAGTGAAGGTGATGCGGCTGTGGCAGATGTCACACTCCAGCATTCACTAAACACATCATCGTACAGACATCTGTCTCAGCCTAGCACGTCACTCAGACTCGGTTAACTAAGCAGAGCTTTACCACAGTTCACTTCAGTCTGATATGTAAGGACTGAAAAATGAAGTAAGATGTTTTTATTCCTTTAATACCACAGTGCTAATAATTAGTTGGTTCACACTCTGCACGGTTGCGGTTTACCAAATTTGGCTCCTCGGTAATGTTAATTTTGCACGCACTTGCGATATCACAAACATGCATAGAGAACACAGTGTGACTCTGCATTAATGTATTATTATTATTATGTGCTACTATACGCACAATGACATCTCACCTCCACTGTGCCCCTCAACTGACACTCATCATCCATGTGTACCTTGTGGAAATGAATGATAATGAAAACACGCACAGGTTTCTTTACTTCCCAAAGACGTTCCATCCCTATTTCACAATCGCAGGAATCGCGACGCAGTGTTTTTCTTTTTTTGCTGCTAAATTGAAACATGCCCATTTGTAGTCAACTGTTGGTGTCACTCAAGCTGCCAGATCGGTTTTAAAAACAAATAAACTCCGATTGCTGTATGTGTGAATGTAGCATAAGCCTTGGACTACAGATAAGAGGGTTGCGAGTTCAAAATCTTAACACTGCCAACATGCTACTGTGCAAGACCCTTAATACCCAAATGCTCAGTTGTACTTTATAAATGTGCTAAATATAAGTCGTGCCGGATAAGATATACGTCTGCCCAACGCCGTAAATGTAAACCTACATCCCAATAAATATAATTACGCTATGAAAACAATATTTTAACATTATGTTAATAATAATAATAATATTACATTATTGCATCAGTAATATTCTGTGTCTGGAATTACATACTTATGTTATAAAGGATGTCCCTGAAAGAAGAAGCCGTGCAAAAACTGGTGATAAAGTGCCTCCTTGTGGAAGAGCTGTGTGTTGCGTGTTGTCTTGTAACGTCTAAATATTTTTGGAGTGAAGCTTAACAAAATGTACTCAATTGAATTTCTTTGAAAGGTTTTATTTCATTTTTGTCAATGTGCGTGCCTGCCTGCCTGCTTGTGTGCGTGCGTGCGTGCGTGTGTGTGTGTGTCAGGCACGAGAGCACTGTTTGTCTCTTCTTCAGGAATCTCTGACCAACTACAGAGGCACAACAGATCAGTCAAACAGGTATTATTCATGATTAATGAGTACAGCTCTGATAATTCTGTCATGAGTTTTAGCATCTACAGTGCTAAATGGAATTAGTGAAATAAAACAACTTTTTGATGATATTCAAATTTTATGATCAATACCTGTACTCATTTCTGGTAGAGACCCAATGCATTTGTAAATGTAACGTAGCACCTGCTCTCACTAATACTGTTGGTGTTAAAAGAGAAAATTACGACAGCCTTGCTTCACAGTCTACTGGAAATGCTACCAGGAAAGGGTATTTATTATAGGAAGAAGAATGAGAATAAATCTGTTATAGGATGGTCAAAAAACACATGGATGTGATGGTCAGGTGTCGTGATACTTTTGTCCCTAAATCTAAAAAAGCACCAATTTTCTGATTTTTATTTCACATTTAACTAAACTACATTTTAGTTCAATTCAATTTTATGTATAAAGCATCTTAAACAATAGACATTGTCCCAAAATAGCTTTACAGACGATAAAGAATAAGTAAAATTCTGAAATGTATGAAATGTATCCCACTGAGTAAGCCTGAGGCGACGATGGCAAGGAAAATCTCCCTAACGTAATGTTAGGAAGAAACCTTGAGAGGAACCAGACTCAAGGGGAACCTCATATCCTCATATATCCCAATGGCTTGCTCAGTGGGATATGTCACACATTCGCATTTTTCTTTTTCTTCTTACTGTTTACCGTCTGTAAAGCTGCGTTGGGACAATGTGTATTGTTAAAAACGTGTATTGTTATTGTTAGCGCTTTCTAAATTAAATTGAATTGAACTCATGTAAGGGACAGCAGATTGTGTAGTTACAGGTGATAAGCAGTCTAAATATAAACATATGAACATATGTTCAATCTTGACCGATGCTTTGCACACCCGTCTATCAGTCAGCAGCGATCACCTCCAGCCATATGAAGGGCATCGTCATGGGTCAGGAAGGACCGAGACAGCCAGGGACGTTGGGAGCTTGGGCACGGCATGTATAACTCTGCAGAAAGACAGACCGTTAGAGGTATTGGGTATGGTCATGTAATGGGTAAATACAAAGTACGCTACTAACAAGGTACAGGAAGGGAAGTAACTTGGCCTCTTGATCTTCTACTCCTTCACCTGAGAGAACTATTTCTAATAAACTTGACTGAACAAATGTGTTTTTATCCTGCACGTTAGCATTGAGACTGTGTCTGAGACCCAAACACTAATTCAGGAAGCCTATAGACACATTGTGTAATGTTAAAGCTGTTGTCTTTATTACTAATTCCACTAACTGTGCTGTACCTCTACAGCTCTGAGCCCCTTTCTATGGCAGTGGAACTAGAGCATGAAGTGTTTCGATCTTGCAGGTCTGCAAACCTGTACAAGGCTGCAGTTCTCAAGAGAGTGAGTGTGTTTGAGTCGAATTCTTTCTGCCCTTCTGTCATTACATTATACAAGACGGTGGTTAATCAAATGGGCTCATATGTTTACATGTGCAAAATAAGAGGCATCATAAAAAATTGCATTTTTAAAAATTTTTGTTCTATTCTGAATAAGCTGTTTTACATAATCGATATTTACATTTTACATTTATATTTGCAGTCCCCTAATAAGAAGGTAATAACTGAATATACTTAAATAAACCTAGTTTGAAATGTTTACATTTGCTTCATTCCTAATACAGTGTGTTGATTGACATTTTTAACCTGGTTCTACCTTTCAGAAGCTACATTAGATATTAACGTGGTCCCAAGGTACTCAATAGCCTACATTTTACACCAGTTATCCTTTTCAAAAGTTTACAGACCCTGTATCTTCACATTCCTTTATTCCTTTCTCAGTTTTCCTTAGTATGAAACAATGGACTTAAAGACCATGTAAAGTCAAATCTGAAAATTTTTCTGAATGCATTATAAATGTTACAAATGTATTGCTGAAACACATTACAAAGACTGTGAACTCTGTAGTACTGAATGGTGGAGTTAGACCATGAAACATTTTTTCAACAATTCTGTGTTGGGAATTTTTTGGGTGGGGCTAAAACCAAGCCACGCCCTTTTCCCTACCACTATAATATCCACCGATCACGGCCCCGCCCCTACCACTATAACTAGGACACATTCGCATAAGTTCACCTGCTCAGTCGTGAGTTGTTTGTACCGTTAGCTGCTACAGCCTACACAGTTTGCTAGCAAGCTATGCCTTCATCACGGAAATGCATATTTCCTGGTGCGATAACATAAATAACAGCTTGTTGTCCTTATTTGGCTACGTTGTTATGCTAGTTACATATTGCTAACTTGCAAAAAGGAGAGGAAAAAACTAAGCATTCTGTTGCAGACCGAGATTGACAAGGTTGATTCTCGGGTAGCCGGTCCTCTAAATTGGAGTCTAGTTCTGGAGGGTCAAACATGTATAGTTTTGTAAATCCAATTAAGCTGCTAGAAGCATCCATTCAGGTTGTAGCGGTATTTGACAGATAACACTTAGCAGCGTTTCCGTGAGTGGGCGTGGTTTCAGCGCAGACAGCGGACATGCCCCCAGTGTTTGAAAGCAGAGGATGTCATTTTTATCACTTATTTTATTTACTTGGTGGATTTTTTATCATTCAAATTTAGCTGAGTGGATTATAGTAAATTTTTCTGTGGTGTGACAAACTTGGAACACATATTTAATACTGCCTTTACAGGGACTTTATAGAGCCACTGCTGCTAATGGGTTAAATATTGAAAATGAGGGTAATGAGTGTAGAGGAGTTGAAGGATGTTTTTTATCTGAAAAACTATCTACAGTTTTACTGCCCGGACAAACCACGGACTCATGAAAAACTGTCCCAAGACATAAAAACAGTCACTGATCCTTCACGTTAAAAAACAGTGTTGAGATGGGAGTTCAGTTTTTGTCTTGTGTGCTAGATGTATAGATCGTTTATGTAAAAGTACCTTGCTAGTTTATGTAATTCCTTTTTTTTCCCTTAACAAATTGCAGGTTCTCCAGGGAGTATCTAAACTGTATGTACTTTATGAACTGACTTAAGGATTCACATGAACAAGCAGAAACTTTGTATGGCGCTGAGGTGCACACCTCTAAAATGTGAACGAAGCATCATGCCAATCTGAGATGTAATGCATAAACCCGATTTGTGGTCCTCTGCTATTGCAGTTCCCCATCACAACGTTCAAACGTGTATTCTTAGAGATTTCTCTGCTCACCATGATTGCCAAATTGCTGCAATGAAGTTGCTGTAGCCTTCTTAGTTTATGTAACCCATTCTCCTCTGATCTTATTCTCATTGCCAGTGTTTAAACATGCCGCAGTCAAAAACACTGGGTGTTTTTGGTTTTGTACCACTCACTCTAGAATAGAAAGAAAAGTAATGTGTGTGGACTGGTTCATTAAGTTAGAAAAATATTTCCTGACCATTTCTAGACAGTCTGTCATTGACTGAATACTAATCTCTCCAGGTAGCAGAGCTTAAGAAAGGCACCGATGATGTGTTAGCGCCACCTTCAGATGAGAATATAGCAGTATGCAGCTCCAGTGTCAATGAAGAGACCAGGGTGATGATGCAAGAAGAACCAGCCTGCTCTTCTTCCTCCTCATCAGTCCCTGACGATCAGCTGGGCTTCACATCAGCCTCTCAGATCTATTCAGTAAGACATTTCTATATAACCGTTATACAACCCGAATTCCGAAAAAGATTAATAGACTTTCAAATCATGAGCCAATACTTTATTCACACTAGAACATGGACAACATAAATGTATAAACAGAAGAATTGTACACTTTTATCCACTAAATGAGCTCATTCCAAATTTGATGCTTGCTACAGGTCTCTAACTAGTTGCGATGGGGGAGGGGGGGGGGCTAAAAATTCAGATTTAGAGATGGGCAGAGGTTCTCCAATCTGTGAAAGAGTGCTTTAAAAAGATTGTGGAATACTTTAAAAACAATGTTCCTCAACATCAAAATGCAAAGGCTTTGCAAATCTCATCATCAGCTAATGTGCATAACATCATCAAACGATTCAAAGAAACTGGAGAAATCTCTGCGTAAGGGACAAGGCCGAAGACCTTTATTGGTTGCCCGTGGTCTTCAGGCCTGCAGACGACACTGCATCACTCATCGGCATTATTGTATCAATGACGTCACTAAATGGGCCCAAGAATACTTCCAGAAACCACTGTCGGTAAACACAAGCCGCTGTGCCATCTGCAGATGCCAACTAAAGCTCTATCATGCATAAAGGAAACCATATGTGAACATGGTCCAGAAGCACCGTCGTGTCCTGTGGGCCAAGGAAAAGTGGAAAAGTGTTCCATGGTCTGATGAGTCCAAATTTGGCATTCTTGTTGGAACTTACAAACGTCGTATTCTAAAGAGACCTTCCAGCGTGTTATCAGCGTTCAGGCACTATGAATGCTGAAAGGTATAAAGATTTTAGAGCAACATATGCTCCCCTCCAGATGGCATCTATTCCAAGGAAGGCTGAATTGGCTGCCTGAAGTCCAGATCTTTCACCTACAGAGAACATTTGGCACATCATTAAATGAAAAATACGTCAATGATGAACAGAAGCTGGAAACCTAAATCAGACAATAATGGGACCAAATTCCAACACCTAAACTCCAGAAACCCTAACCCTATGCGCAAACCTTATCCCTATTGAAAAGAAGGATTCTACTATTGTGTTCATAAACAACCTTTAGGAGTATTTCACGGAAAAGACAACTCGTACACTCTGCGTACCACATTAACGTCTTTACTGGTTAACCCCCATCTTACAATCTTCTAGAACATTCAGTAACACGTGACACAAGTGCATTGTGGGAAATGCAGTACAACAGCGACATATGTACATACACATTTCCTCCCCTCTTACTCTATGCACCTGTTTTATCAATTTGCGAAACGTATAACATTTTACAATTCCTTTATTTACAAACATCTTTCTTTTCTTACCATCACTTCTATATACATATTCACTTGTTACCTAGGAATGAGGGTAGACTACCTCAAACCTAAGCTCACCCTTGGGGATTATTCTGCCCACTCATTAAGGGTAGCTTCTTTTTTTTTAGCTAGCAATTCTCCAAGAACCTTTTCGGAGGACGTCACTCTCTTAATGGATATCGATGCTGAATTTTGTTCTCTGTTGGAATCTTTTGTGATGTCGACTCTGTAACAACGGAATCCTCTTCACTCATGGTTTTCTCCGTATCATAGGCTTCAGAGGTTCAATCACTTCTGTTGCTTCCTTGACATTTGTGAACTCCGGTTGATCTTTTACTTTACTGTTTCCTTCCAACATCTGATCAACATGTCTCCTCCACGATAGATTATCATCAGTCTTGACTTTATATGACACAGGACCCGTTTGATCTTCCACCCTTGCTGGAAGCCATTTTGGACCATTTGCCAAAGTTTCGAACCATAACTGAGGAACCTTTTTCAAACCTCCGACTCTCCTCGAATACTCCTTCCTTGAACCTGCTTTTGCTGTTGTCATAACAGTCTATTTCAGTGCTTCAGGTTTAAGCAGTTCAAAACTTGTCCTGATCTCTCATTTCAACAATACATACGATGGTGACACTTTCGTAGTTGAGTGTGGAATACTACGATAACTCATCAAGAATCTATGAAGACGTTGATGCAGCGTTCCTTGACCAACTGAAGCTTTCAAAGCTTGTTTCATGGTTTGCATAAACCTTTCTGCTAACCCGTTCGTTGCAGGATAAGGCACTGACGTAATATGTTGTACCCCATTCGCTTGTAGAAATGTGTCCATCTCGTTCGCAGTAAATTGTGGGCTATTATCGGAAACAAACTGTACTGGAGACCCAAATATTATAAAGACTTCTAGTTTCTCTATTGTCTTCTCTGCTGGGGTAGATCTCATTATGAACACCTCGAGCCATTTGCTCTGTGCATCCATCACTATCAATAACGTTCTGTCTTCGATAGGACCTGCAAAGTCCACATGGATACGATGCCATGGTTTTTCAGGATACTCCCATGGATGTAATGGTACCACTTGTGGTGTGTTCCGTATGCTTTGGCATGATGTACACATCTTTTCTTTCATTTTGATTTCACTAGCTATACCTGGCTACCAGAAATAGCTTCTAGCAATTTCCTTCATACGAACTATTCCACAGTGTCCTACATGCAATTTATCTAGCACTAATTTTTGTAAACTTTTAGGAATAATCACTCTCCTTCCCCACAACAAACATCCTGACTGTACTGTTAAGTCATGACGTCTCGCTAGATATGGCTTTAGTTAAGAGTCCTCCCTTTCCTCTTTACCAGTCATGGTAATTTCAATGACCTTTTATAGGATAGGGTCATTCCTTGAACTCTTGTGTACTTGTGCCGCAGTCACTGAAGCTTTTTCCACTTGGTTGAAGTAGAAAATCTCAGCCACCGGTCTCTCTTTCACCATGTCCGCTAAAGGCAACCTTGATAGGCCGTCTGCGTTTCCATGGAGCTCCCCAGCTACCATACTTTATATCGTATGTATGAGCATATAATGATAATGCCCATACTTGCATTCTACTAGCAGCCAGAGATAGCATGCCATGGTGTGGGCCAAAAATCACAGTGAGTGGACGGTGATCGGTCAGTAATGTAAATTTTTGTCTGAAAATATACCGTATTTTCCGGCGTATAAGACGACCCCCCTATTTTTTGGGTGAAAACTTGGGTTTTGTGCTATACTCGCTGTATAAGACTAACCCCCCCCCCCCCCTTTCCAAGACAACACCATTTTAAAACAAAATCAGAAACATAAAAAAAAAAACCATCAGATTTCATTTAAACATGGTCATTTTAATGAAACCGGTTGATTTTCTGAGAACACGGTCCGTGACTGGGCTCGCGCGAGAGAGAGAATGCGGAAGTTTATGTAAACAGAGATTTACCTCGTAAT
>JAOUQX010087773.1:0-11323 GCA_028566295.1 Liobagrus marginatus
ACAGCCTTATTAAAGACTTTAAACTCTCAGCCTCGCCTGCATACTCGGGTCTTTCCTACTGCAACTGGAGCTTTAGCGGCTCTGACCACGTCTTGTTAGGGCCACCTGTTACAAGATCGTTACCAGTTCATAGAGTATTGTTACCTGTTCATAACGGATCGTTTCCCGTTCATAGCGGACCGTTACTCATTCATAGTGGATCATTGCCTGTTCATAATGGACCGTTACTCATTCCTACTGGATCGTTACCCGTTCATAGCGGATCGTTACCCATTCATAGAGTATCGTTACCTGTTCATAGCGTATCATTACCCGTTCATAGAGTATTGTTACCCATTCATAACGATCCGTTACTCATTCATAGCGGATCGTTACCTGTTAACTGAGAGGTTAAATATGAAGATCTTAGAGCTGAGAGCCGCAGTGTCTGTCTTTGTGTTACAGGCAATGTGGGTTTGCAACTTGTGCCGAAAACAACAAGAAATCCTCACCAGGTCCGGCGCATGGTTCCGTGGAGGTGCTGAGAGCCGGAAGTTAGGACCCAATGTCAAACGTCATCTAGAGTCATCTGTGAAAAACGTATCAGGTGTTCCAATGGACAGGTGAGTGCAGACCTGCTACTCTTTTCTACAGAACAGAACTAATTCTGGACCAGGACCAGGAAATTCTTCAGTCCCATTCAAACGTGGTCTCGTGGACTGACAGCAGTGGAAACATGATGATGATGATGATGACGTTTATGATGATAAGAATGATTTCAATGCTGATGAATAAAATGAGGATGTTGATGGTGATGATGACAAAGGTTAAAATGAGGATACTGATGATGTTGAGGATGAAGGTGTGGACATAAGAATGATGGTTATGATGAGAACGATGATCATAATGATAGTAATGGTGATTAGGATGATGATGATGGATATAATGATATAATTCCATTTGATCCTTAGCCTGGGAGGAAGTTCTGTAGATGGAACAGAAGTACAGTCTGGAATAGAGCCAGAAAGTGTTTGAGTGTGACAAACGGTCTTGTACAGAGTGTATTTGAGAGAGCGCGCGAGTGAGAGCACATGAGAGAGAGCAAGAGAGAGCTAGAGAGTGAGAGAGTGAGAGAGCGAGAGAGAGAGAGAGTGAGAGAGAGAGAGATAGAGTGTTTGGGCTCTTGGCAATACATCTGATACACTCAGCATCAGTAGCAGCAGTAGCAGCATCAGGAGGCCATGTGATGGTCGTTTTCTGTGTGGTTTCTCTCTCCTGAGGAAACAGAACATTAGAGGCGAGAGTAAGAGCAGGAGGAAGAGGAGGAGGAGGAAGATGAGATGAAAATGCAATTTGAGACGTTGCGACACTTTTGCAGCTCTGTTTTGTCCCGCTTCAATGCATCCACGCCTAGGGTTGTCTCGCAGACAGAGCTTGTGGCGGACATTGGGTGAGTTACACTCGCGCATGCACACACACACACACACACCCACACCCACACACATTCGTTATCATACGTGTTTGCGTCTGCTGTAGGAACTGCAGACTCTGATATGGTATAACAGATAAAACTTGGCTGAATATCAAATCTCTCAGGTGCGGATGTTTCTAGTGCACTTCACCAGAGTGGGTACGTCATGCTCTTTCGGCCATCATAAATAATGTCTTACGGTGAAACGAATTATACCTTCAGAAGTGATTTCGGAAAAGAGTTTGGTCATTACAGCCAACATGTTGGGTGCAATTATTAATTATACTTCCTAACACTTAGTTCTGTAGTTTCTCTCATTCACACTAGCAGGTGACAAGAGACTCGGATTACTTGTAGTTTGTGAACTGTGGGTGTGGCCTATTTAGGGTTTGTTTATTTATTTTTTATCTTCGATAAGAAAAGTGTAGAGGGATGGGGCATGTACGGTAGAGGGACGGCGGGTTGATGGTAGAGGGACGGCGGGTTGACGGTAGAAGGATGGCGCATTGACGGCTGAGGGACGGCACGTTGATAGTAAAGGGACGGCACGTTGGTGGTAGAAGGATGGAGCGTTGATGGTAGAGGGATGGAGCGTTGACAGTAGAGAGACGGAATGTTGATGGTGAGGGACGGAGCGTTGACGGTAAAGGGACGGAGGGTTGACGGTAGAGGGATGGAGCATTGATGGTAGAGGGTGTGTGTGTGTGTGTGTCTGTGTCTGTGTCTGTGTTTGTCTGTGTGGGTGCGTGTAAGAGAGTGAGCATAAAAATGAATTTGAGGTATAGGTAAATTATGATGCTGTCATGCCCATGGACTATATCCCGTTGGCCGCTAGATGGCGGCATTGAGAAACTGTTCAAAATGGGTGTGGACAGTGTGTTTGTATGTGTGTGCAATTCCCACCTGTTCACTCCACTGATCACATACACCTGCACGCACTCACCTCATCACCACACAGAGTATAAATACCCCTCACTTTTTTCCCTCTGTGTCATTGTCAGTGTTTGTGTTTCACGTCACTGCTTGTTGGCTTGTGCATAGTGTTTAGAATTTTGGTTTTAAGAGTACTTTGAATAAAGAAGCCATGTTTTCTGTGTATGCATCTGGGCATCGTTACTGCCGTAACTATGTTAGCCGATCATCACAGAATGCCACACCCATAGAGATGCAGCAGAATGCTGAGAATCCAGCATGGGAACACGGCTTGTTCCACTGGGAAGCCGCACCTACACCCAGCCTGTTTGAGATGGAGCATGCCTATGATTTCACAAACTATTCGCTCGAAGCCCTTCGGCTCCAGCTCATCAAAGAAGGACTCACCATTACAGGGACAGCAGAGAAAGATGGAGAGGAGGAAACAGGAAGCGGATGAACCACTCTGGGTAGACCCTCCATATGACCTCGACAGGGAGAAGATCTTTGTCCTCACCGAGTCGGCGGAGGCGGAAGAGCAGGCTTCCTGAATCTACTTCCTGGTCCTAGAAGCTGAGCCGGCTTCCTGGTTCTACAAGGGGAGATTGGACTGGTGCCTCTCAGAGGACGACTTGTTTGAAAATCGTGAGCACGAGAGCGTCTATGAGAGTGGATTCACGAGCTATAACATCTGGCGTGCAGAGCGCTACACACGCAGAAAGGAATGCACGCTTGCACCGTTCTTCTCCCCAGCTCTGCGCGCACATTATGGAGCTCAGCGTCTGACTGACTGGGAAAGCCTGTTCGAGCTCAGGTGGACGGAGAAAGCCTCGCACGCGGCATATGGAGGCATTAGACTCACGCCCCCTCCAAAACGCTGAACCGGCTGCTCCTGGGAAGTGCATGGCCGACGAATGTCAGCTTGCTGGTGAGTCAGCGCCAACACATGCTTCCAGCCAGATGACAGAGGAGGAAGCACGGGAGCATCTGGCATGCCTGAGCCAGTGAGAATGAGATTTGGAGGTCTACATTGCAGTGTTCTTGGAGCTGGCACCTTTTGCCGGCATACCGGAGAAGGACCTCAGGGCGCTTTTCTGGTTCGGACTGAGCAAGCCACACCAAATCAGACTGGTGCCACCCAAGTATGGGCATACACACACCACCCTAATCTGTCATCTGAGGTCTTCCAGAGTACAGTCAGTGACCGCCAACCACCATCTCGTGAGCCTTGTCAGCCAGGGACCCGCTCCAGAGCCCGACGTCCTGCCAGACTTCATACCACCTGCTCTGGTGGACCCTCTCTCTCTCTACAAACATGCATGTCCATGTCGGCCCCGAGGTCTCTCCGGAGCCTCTGATCGACCGCGCACTCCCTCTGAGCCCTGTATTGCCCCCGAACTCACGTCAGTAACCAGTATTAGCCCCGAACCCGCTCACGAGCCCAGTAGCGACCCCAATCCCGCCTCCGATCCACACTTTGGCTCCATGGACACACAAGACCTCAGTTTCGGCCTCGAACCGCCTCCAGAGTCTAGTTCCGGCCGCATAAATACTAAAGCCTCTAGTCATGGCCCCAAAGTCCCTCCTGAGCCGTTGATTGGCCCTGCACTCCCTCCTGAGCCGGGTATCGGCCCCATAGTTGCACTGGTGTCCAGTCTCAGCCCTGAATCTGCCCACGAGCACAGTAGCATCCCCGATCTTGCTTCTGAGTCACCCTTCATCCCGATAGATACTAAAGCCTCTAGTTGTGGCCCCGAACTGCCTTCTGAGCCCCGTATCGGCCCTGTAGTTGTACTGGCCCCCATTCCCAGCCCCGAACCCGCTCAAGAGCCTAGTTTCAGCCCCATAAATAATAAAGCCTCTAGTCTCGGCCCTGACCCTCTTCCAGAGCCTAGTCTCGGCCCCGAAGTAGCTCCCAGACCCTGTATCAGACCAATCCAGATGCCCGAGCTCAGTACTGGCTGAGAATCGGTCGATAGGCCCGAGATCAGTGTTTTAGAAATTTACCTATTACTAAATAAATCAATTTAGAGAGATATGGAAACATTAGTCAAACAGGAATATTGTCTTTTATTGCCGGCAATAGGGAATTGCTCTAAAATGTACAGCTTCAGCATAACACTTTAGACCAACTTCAAAATGGCTGTCTTTTCCAAAAGCTTATATTCTTTAGCCAACCTGGACAGGAAGGGTAAGGGGTGGATCAGAAATGTTTTACGACGTACCGTTATCTAATTGATCTCAGCAGCTGTGTAGCTTAAACTCAATTCTGTCTCTGGTTTATTACCTCCTCCCTCTTGTACCATTTGGTTATCTTCTCTAACCAAACAGAAACAAGTAATAAACCTCCATGTCTAAATCCACCTCTGACCCTTTACAACATGTTAGAACACTCACATTCCACACAGACAAATAATTAGCTCAGGCTTAACTGCCTAAACATATGGAGAAAACTTCATTTTTTCTTTAGATTAAATAACTTTGTTAATTTAAACAATGTAATTCCCATTACATCAGTAAGAAGGGAGACCCTGAATGGCCATGGTTGTATATGTTGCGGCTGCCGGTCGGCGTCGGACGTCGCTCTGTTCCCAGGCCTTGAGAAACCGTTCAAAATGGGTGTGAACAATGTGTTTGTATGTGTGAATAAAAAAACCATGTTTTCTGCATATGCGTCTGGTTATCATTACTGCCGCAACTCCGTTAGCCGATCATCACAGATACCCTATAAAAACCGAGTCAAAGAGATCCCCTCCTCCACATATAAATACCTATAAAGCCCACAAACTGATTGATCCAGTCCTGTTGTGTGTGTGTGTGTGTGTGTGTACTAATGCCAGTCTAAACGGATCGATACACAGCATTGTAACAACGCTGCAGTGCCAAAGCTGATTATTTCTCTCACACCAGCAAAGACTCAAATCATACTTTGAAGTACGGGGCATGAAAAGGGCGTGGCTCCAGGCGCATTGCTGGAGTTTAATGTATGTTTTGGTCTTTTAAAAATCATAACGAGATAATTTAAGGCCGCACGTTTATTTATGCCACGTAGCTTTTAAAATATTTTGTGGCATTAGCGTGTGATCAATCAGATACAATCATCAGCATCTGTGTTTTAAAATTGCCTGTTCACTCTGCCAATAGCGTTCCAGAACATCATGCTACGCCTGACGTGTAGCAACGCCTAGCTTAGCCGAGGACAAAAAACAACGAACGAGAGCTGGTATTTTGTGAGCGATCATGTCCAAAATTTGTGATCACAATAATTGCGAACTTCAGTTTTGGTTTCAAATGTTCCTGCCTGGTTTAGTTATCAGCTGTGGAGGATTTCCCTTGCAAAACAGGGCCATCACCATGGCACCAGGACACTCGCTCAAATTCCACTACTTCAAACTCCTCTCACACAAACTCCACAACATCAAACTCCTCTTCCAGAAACTGCACTATGTCAAACTTTTCCCACACAAACTCCACTACCTCAAACTCCTCTTGTACAAACTCCACTACCTCAAATTCCTCTCACACACAAACTATACTACCTCAAACTGCTCTCGCCCAAACTCCACTAGCACAAACTCATCAAGCACAAACTCAACTACCTCAAACTCCTCTCGCACAAACTCCACTACCACAAACTACTCTCGCAAAAACTCCACTACCTCAAACTTCACTACATAAAACTTCTCTTGCACAAACTCCACTACCTCAAACTCCTCTTGCACAAAATCCACTACCTCAAACTCCAGTATCTCAAACTCCACTATCTCAAACTCTTCTCGCGCAAACTCCACTACCCAAAACACCACTACCTCAAACTCCTCTCGCACAAACTCCACTACCACAAACTCCACTCGCAAAAACTCCACTACCTCAACCTCCACTATATCAAATGCCTCTCGCACAAACTCCACTGCCACAAACTCGTCTGGCACACAAACTTCACTACCTCAAACTGCTCTCGCACAAACTGTGCTACATCATACTCCTCTAGCAGAAACTCCACTACCTCAAACTCCACTACGTCAAATTCCTCTCGCACATTCTCCACTACCTCAAACTCCTCTCTCACAAACTCCACTACCCCAAACTCATCTCGCACAAACTCCACTATCACTAACTCCTCTCACACAATCTCCACTACCTCAAACTCCTCTCGCACAATCTCAACTACCAAAAACTCCTCTAGCACAAACTCCACTACCTCAAACTTCACTACATAAAACTCCTCTCGCACAAACTCCACCACCTCAAACTCTTCTCGCGCAAACTCCACTACCCTAAACTCCACTACCCTAAACTCCACTACCTCAAACTCCAATATATCAAATGCCTCTCTCACAAACTCCACTACCTCAAACCCCTCTTGCACAAAGTCCACTACGTCAAACTCTTCTCACACAAACTCCACATCAAACTAATCTTGCACAAACTCCACTGCCACAAACTTCTCTTCCACACAAACTCCACTACCTCAAACTCCACTACCTTAAACTCCACTACCTCAAACTCCTAACATACAAACTCCACTATCTCAAACCCCTCTTGCACAAACTCCACTACCTCAAACTCTTCTCACACAAACTCCACTACCTCAAACTCCTCTCATACAAACTCCACTACCTCAAAGTCCACCACACAAACTCCTCTGGCAGAAACTTCTATGGGACAAACTCCACTGCCACAAAATCCTCTCGCACACAAACCCACCTACCTCAAACTCTGCTACCTCAAACTCCACTATCCCAAACTCCTCTCATACAAACTCCACTACCTCAAACTCCAATACATCAAACTATTCTCGCACAAACTCCACCACTCCATCTCTTCTCGCACAAACTACACTATCTCAAAGTACTCTCTCACAAACTCCACTATCTCAAACTGCTCTCTCACAAACTCCACTACCTCAAATTCCTCTCGCACAAACTCCATGACCTCAAACTCTTCTAGCACAAACTACACTACCTCAACCTCCTCTCGCACAAACTCCACTACCTCAAACACCTCTCTCACAAACTCCACTACCTAAAACCAATCTTGCACAAAGTCCAGTAACTCAAACTCTTCTCACACAAACTCCACAACATCTAGCTCCTCTTGCACAAACTTTACTGACACAAACTCCTCTCACACACAAACTTCACTAGCTCAAACTCCACTACCTTAAACTCCACTGCCTCAAACTGCTCTTGCACAAACTCCACTAGCACAAACTCCTCTAGCACAAAGTCTTCTACCGAAAACTCCTCTTGCAAAAACTCCACAACCTCAAACTTCACTACATCAAACTCCTCTCACGCAAATTACACTACCTCAAACTCCTCTCGCACAAACTCCACTACCTCAAACTCCTCTTGCACAAACTCCACTACCTCAAACTCTTCTCACACAAACTCCACTACCTCAAACTCATCTCACACAAACTCCACTACCTCAAACTCCTCTCGTAGAAACTCCACTACCTCAAACTACACCAGTACAACTGCTCTCGCACAAACTCAACTACTACAAACTTTGCTCGCAGGCAAACTCCACTAGCTCAAACTCCACTACCTCAAACTCCTCTCACACAAAGTCCACTACCTCAAACTCCTCTCATAGAAACTCCTCTGGCACAAACTCCACTGCCACAAACGCCACTACATCAAACTCTCTCGCACAAACTCCACTATCTCAAACTACTCTCTCACAAACTTCACTACCACAAACTCCACTAGCACAAACTCCACTACCTCAAATACCTCTCATATGAATATGAATTCCACTATTTCAAACTACACTACCTCAAACTCCTCTCACACAAACTCCACCACGACAAACTCCTCCGGCATGAACTCCACTGCCACAAACTCCACTACCTCAAACTGCACTACCTCAAAATCCTCTCATAGAAACTCCATTACCTCCCACTCCTCTCGCACAAACTCCACCACTACAAACTCATCTGGCACAAACTCTACTGCCACAAACTCTTCTCACACAAATTCCACTACATCAACATCCTCTGACACGAATTAAACTACCTCAAACTCATCTCGCACAAACTCCACTATCTCAAACTGCTCTCTCACAAACTCCACTAACAGAAACTCCACTACCTCAAATTGCACTAACACAAACTCCTCTCGCACAAATTCCACTACCTCAAACTTCACTACATCATAGTCCTCTCACACAAGTGCCACTACCTCAAACTACTCTTGTACAAACTCAACTCGCACAAACTCCACTACCTCAAACTCCACTCGCACAAATTCCACCACTACAAAGTCCTATGGCTCAAACTCCACTGCCACAAACTCCTCTCGCACACAAACTCCACTACCTCAAACTACGCTACCTCAAACTCCTCTTGTACAAACTCCACTAGCTCCTACTCCTCTCGCACAAACTCCACCACGACAAAGTCCTATGGCTCAAACTCCACTGCCACAAACCCCTCTCGCACACAAACTCCACTACCTCAAACTACACTACATCAACATCCTCTCACAGGAATTCCACTACCTCAAACTCCTCTTGCACAATCTCCACCACTCCATCTCCTCTCGCACAAACTCCACTATCTCAAACTGCTCTAGCACAAACTCCACTACATCAAATTGCACTAACACAAACACCTCTCGCACAAATTCCACTACTTCAAACTCCTCTCGCACACAAACTCCACTACCTCAAATTCCTCTCATATGAATATGAATTCCACTACTTCAAACTCCACTACCTCAAACTCCTCCCACACAGGCTCCACCATGACAAACTCCTCTGGCACGAACTCCACTGCCACAAACTCCTCTCACACAAATGCCACTACCTCAAACTCCACTACATCATAGTCCTCTCACACAGGCTCCACTACCTCAAACTCCTCTTGTACAAACTGCACTACCTCAAATTCTTCTCGCACAAACTCCACCACGACAAATTCCTCTGGCACAAACTCCACTGCCACAAACTCCTCTCGCACACAAACTCCACTACCTCAAACTACATTACCTGAAACTCCTCTTGAACAAACTCCACTACCTCCCACTCCTTTCGCACAAACTCCACCACTACAAACTCCTCTGGCACAAACTCCACTGCCACAAACTCTTCTCGCACAAATTCCACTACATCAATGTCCTCTCACACGAATTCCACTAGCTCAAACTCCTTTCGCACAAATTCCACGAACTCAAACTCCTCTCGCACAAATTCCACTACTTCAAACTCCTCTCGAACAAACTCCACTACCTCAATCTCCTCTCTTACAAACTCCACTACCTCACACTCCTCTCACACAAACTCCACCACTACAAACTCCTCTGGCACAAACTACACTGCCACAAACTCTTCTCACACAAATTCCACTACCTCAAACTCCACTACATCAACGTCCTCTCACAGAAATTCCATCCGGGAACATGGATGAATATGAAGCTGGATCCTATAACGTGCGCAGAGCGGTGAAAACAGCGAAGCAACATTGCAGTAAAAAACTAGAGTCGCTATTCCATCAGAGATCTAGAAACATGTACATCTGTAATTTGTAATTACTGTACACACTGTTAATAGTATTTATATGCATCCAACCCCCCCTAAAATCCCCCCCCCACTTATAGCAAATGTACAGTTAGTCGTCAAAGCATTTCACAGTATGTTGTACCACGTATAATGTACATGTGACCAATAAACTTTGAAACTTGAACTTGAAACTTGATGTGGCAGGGACTAAGAACAATGACGGCTTATAAAACACCAACATCCAAGATGATGAGCGCGGGATGTTTCATTAGCACACGAGCTAAATATTTTTTATGCTTGCTTCGAGGCTGCAGCTAACAGCGCCGTGAATGCTAACAGCGCTAATGGTGCTAGCGTCTCTACTAACGTTGCTGACGGTATGCAAGCAGAGAGTGCAGAAATGGGCATCGCGTTCACTATCTCAGAGCATGACATGAGAACAGACTTCAGGAGAGTAAACACCAGGAAAGCTGCAGAACCAGACGGCATCACAGGTCAGATCCTGAGAACCTGCGCTGATCAGCTAACTCCAGTATTTACACAGATCTTCAACCTCTCCCTGGAACAGTCTGTAATCCCAGCATGCTTTAAGAAGTCCACCATCATTCCTGTCCCTAAGAAACCCCAGCCTGCCTGTCTTAATGACTATCAGCCGGTAGCTTTGACATCCACTCTGATGAAGTGCTTCGAAAGGTTAGTAAGAGACTTAATCACTAGTTCACTGCCGGACACACTGGACCCATTACAATTTGCGTATAATTCTAACTGCGCCACTGAGGACGCGATCGCATACTTGCATCACACGGCCCTAGAATACCTGCACAATCGTAAAGGGAATTATGTTAAAATGCTGTTTGTGGATTACAGTTCAGCTTTCAACACCATAATCCCCTCCATACTCACTTCCAAGATGGAGGTCCTGGGACTCGGCACATCGCTTTGTCGCTGGATCTCCGACTTCCTCACGGACAGACCACAAACAGTACGGGTGGGAAAACATACCTCACCTACACTCACTCTCAGCACTGGCGCTCCCCAAGGCTGCATTCTGAGTCCCCTGCTGTACACACTGTACACACATGACTGTTTGGCCACTTCTAACTCCACTACCTTTGTAAAGTTTGCTGATGACACAGTTGTGGTGGGTCTGATCTCCAACAATGAAGAGACCCTGGAAACATGGTGCAGGGGAAACAATCTCCTCCTGAACGTCAGCAAGACAAAGGAAATGATCGTGGACTTCAGTTCAAAGTGGTAGATGAGGAACTACCAACCACTCATCATCAACGGGGCCCCAGTGGAGAGAGTGGACAGTTTCCGGTATCTTAGTGTCCACATCACACAAGATCTGTCATGGACACATCACATCAACCAGATTGTTAAGAAAGCCCGGCAGCGTCTGTTCCATCTCAGACGTCTAAAGGACTTTAAACTGCCCTCTCAGGTGCTCAGGAC
>JAOUQX010087787.1:0-11321 GCA_028566295.1 Liobagrus marginatus
TGAAGCGGGTCTAGTGTGTCTGGTAGTGAACTAGTGATGAAGTCTCTTACTAACTTTTCAAAGCACTTCATCACAGTTTTACATTCAATTTACATTTATTTATTTTGGTTACAATTTTATTGTATCTCTTTCGGCATCGAAAAGTCAAATATTTGTAAGTTGGGGACAACATATACTGCACATGTATAGAGACCTGTTAATAAAGCTAGTTGAATGGAAATGAGAGAGCAAGACAGAGAGAGAGAGAGAGAGAGAGAGAGAGAGAGAGAGCGAGACAGAGCAAGAGAGCGATTGAGAGAGAGAGAGCAGAGAGACTGAGTGAGAGAGAGAGAGAAAGAGCGAGAGAGAGCAAAAGCGAGAGAGAGAGACACAAATACTCACACAAAGAGAGAGAGAAAGACATGAGAAGAGAAAGATACACACAGACACATACAAAGAGAGAGAGATACACACAGAGACAGAGAAATAGGGAAAGAAAAAGATACAAAGCGAGGCACTCACACCAAGAAGAGAAAGAGAGACCCACACAAAGAGGAAGAGAGAGAGAGACACACAAAGAAAAAGAGAGAGAGAGACACACAAAGAGGAATAGAGAGATACACACAACGAGGAAGAGAGAGAGAGATAGTGGGATAGAAGGAGTGAGAAAACGAATAGGGCAGGAAATGTCTGTTTCGCTGAAAGATTACACACGGATGCAGAGTCGTTTCCTGTTTTTGGACGGTCCCGTTTTTTCTTGAGGAACTGGACACATGCGCTCAAGCGCAACGTGTTTATCATTCGACGGTAACATCTGGTAGGGATCACAGAGCGTGTCTATTCTTAGGCTGGGGCTATTTTCAGAGTGATTTTTATAAACAAGCAGGACAGGAAGTACTCAATAAACAGAAGCTAGTTAATGAACTACATTCTGGAAGGACAGAAAACAACTGACTGACCGATGGACACCGGATCAAGACAACATCGGCTCACGGGTTTGATGAATAAACGATAAAAAAAAAGCTTTATGAATATATCAAAACTATTTGTTCGGAATCAGGATAGAGTGACTGAATAAAGAAAAATAATGTGCCACACAAAGCAGCCCAAGAACGCTCCCGCTAGGACAACACACATCCAACACACTCTTCACTGACTCATTAGTCTCCGATTAAAACAAAACAGATTAAAAATTATTGGGACACCCGAAAGTCACCTCCACGTGCGCTTTTTTTTTTTTTTTTTTTTTTTTTTTTTAAACATCCGATTCCAGATGTAGTCTCACTCTTACTCCCATAATAATCTCCACACTTCTGTGCAGCTTTCCACTGGTGTGTGTGTAGCGTAACTGTGGGGATTTGTTTTCATTTGGACACAATAGTATTAGTGAGATCAGACATTAATAATGGATCCGGGGGTTCTAGGCTGCAGAGTACAAGGTGTTCGGCATGGTTTAGTCAGAGTCAGAGCTCTCGGGTTTTTCCAATGCAACCAGAACACAGCATGTCTGACATTAAGTTTAGGTGCTTTGTGCACAGGAACAGCGTTTGGGCCTCTTAGTTCCAATGAAGAAATAATGTCATGCTTCACCGTTCAACTTTGTGGAAACAGTTTAAGGATAGACATTTACTCCATATGGATTTGCTGATAAGGTGCCCACAAACAAAGGTGCCATATAGCGGATACACTGGAATAGAACCCGCGGGCAACTTGGGCATAGATAACGCACTTACGAACGTCAGCACAGCACAGCGTCTTGACTTGTGTTTGCACAGCAAACAGACTGGAACGTCAGAGCTTTTCTTTCTCTGCCTCTTATCTTCTATCGCTGCCTTAGGCGATCAAACATCAGTGTTGTGTGTTGGGGGAGTGGAAAATGCAGCCAAAGGACTGAAGATTATGGAGTAAAGTAACGGGATGGACATGCTGGCCATTTGGGACTAAATCGCAATCCTGCGTCATTAACGCTTTGGGTTGAATGCGTCGCCGTTTGTAGTTAACACACGCTTTGTAATATAATTAAGGACCTTTCTGTCGCACCACGATTGCATATTACAGACATATTACAGACTATCAGTAGATAGTAAACCCTAATCCTAACCCTATGAGGCGGAGATTGACTGATAATCAGCATTCCCGATATTTCAGCCCGTTTTCATTATCGGATATCAGCTTTCTAATAATAAATCCAGCGTAATTGTGCGCAAGGCTGCGATTACAGAACTGCATCGTGAGGGAAGTGCCAACAATTGTGCTTACAGGGCGAGTTGACCTTAAAGGTCACTTTATTTAACCTTTTGCCAAATAAGCCACAGTAAACCGGAGCTAATTTTTACATTTATATGGCTTTGATTATTTAAAAAACAATTTTTTTTTGTGGTAGAAGTGGTAGATCAGTTAAGGTATTGGATTGCTAATCAGAAGATCGTGGGTTAGCTTCCCACTACCGCTAAACTGCCACTGCTTGGCCCCTGAGCAAGGCCCTTCACCCGCCACTGCTCAGTTGGTCAAATAAGATAAATAAAAGTTGCTCTGGATAAGAGCAACTAAATAGTGTAAATGTAAATATTGATGAATATTTAAAAAAAATTTTTAGTAAAGCAGTAAAATGACGATTCATTTTACTCATCATGACGATAAAGTGTCGATCATAAATAAAAATAGAAACAGTTCTGTACTGTGATCAAAAACAGTAAAATAAATAGATATCGGTTCTGCATAACAGTTATACGTCACAAACATGCAACTAATCGTTATCTGTTCTTAAAAAATATTCTTTTTTTAAATCAATATCATTTGCTCTTTAGTATGAGAATGTACAGTGTAGATTTTTTCCCCCTGATTTCGATCTTGTTGTGTTAGTTGTATGGGGGACGTGGTAACGCAGTGGTTAAGCTGATAGGAAGATTGTTGGTTCGATTCCCAGCACCTGCCGGGCCCTGAACAAGCTACACAATTAATAACTTTTGCAGTCTGTGAACATACCAAAAAGGCCGACACCAACGAACTTGATGGAACATAATTTGTTCCGGTGAAGCACAGCTAGCATACAAAACACGTTAACTAATATATAAAAATAAGAGAAGGCATTAAAATTCTTTTTTAAATCCCCCACCGGTGTAATGCAAGCTCACATTTGGCACAACTGTAGTCAAACCAAGAGCAGTATTTCACATCGCACTCAAAGCTTTATGCTTCCTTTTACACGTGAAGATAATTTAAGACCTCACAGTCAATTTAAAAAGTAGAAACACACTCCCGAATAAGACCGGCATTACCAAATTAGGTCCTATTTAGTCGGGAACGTTGTGTTCAGACGCGCTCGTGGCTAAAAACTTGTATCTGAAATGAGCATGACGCTTCAGCACACATTAGTTACACTGATGGACTTCAGCATAGACATACACATCACCAAAGACCACGGAGAACTCTCAACAAGTTGTCCACTCTTTTCTCGCAAAGAGAAATATTAGCACACATACGGTATGTGCATAAATGAACCCACAAAACAACAGGACAGAGTTTGTTATTTAAAAAGCCGCACCGAACAATACAAAACACTGCTAAACCAAAAACCTTTTAGTTTTTAATAAAAAGACGCATAAAGTCCTGCGTGTGTGTATCATGTCCAAGAAACTGGGCTCAGCAAAATAAATGAGCGTAGAAATTTCTGAAGGTCTGTGAAAAATTTTAAAGCTGTGTGTGAGGTTTCAAGCGTGTGTATAAAGTGCTAAAAGCTTGAATGAACCTTTGGGGGCACTTCCGAACGCCCTTGGGGGCACTTCCGAACGCCCTTGGGGGCACTTCCGAACGCCCTTGGGGGCACTGCCGAACGCCCTTGGGGGAGGTTCTGGGGGCATGTGTAAAGCTCAGAAAACAAAGAAAGTTTGGAAGGTCTGCTTCAAAGCTCTAAAAAACATGAAAAAAGTTCTGAAGGTCTGTGCAGGCATGTGGTAGAACTTACATTTATCACATTTCTTTGAATTAAACTATACAGTTTGGCTAATGGCCTAGCTCAGGGGCTCAGCAATGGCGGTGCTGGGAACTGAACGTACGATCAACAGTCCAATACCGTAACCACTCAGCTACTGCTTTAATAATAAATCCTACATGTAAAGTTCACAGATTCAAAAAAAGAGTCAAAGTTTAATATGAGCTAAAAATATTAAATATAAAGCTCTAAAAGCTTGTCTGATGTTCATCAACTTGGGTGTAAACTGTGAGCTGATAGCATGGTCTGGATTTCTGACAGAGAACCACATCTACTTAAAGTTCAATGTTCAAAGTTCAAAGTTTATTGGTCACATGTACATTATACGTGGTACAACATACAGTGAAATGCTTTAGAGACCCTCACCCCAGGCCAAAGCTATACACCTTACGGTATGTATTATGTTTTAGCATGTATGTCTGTGTGAAGATCAGAAAGCTTCAACAAAAATCAAAGAAAAGTTGTGAAAGGTGTGAGGCCTGAACCCCCAACCCTCTGTTCACTGACCCAGAGTCTTAACATTGAGCCACAACATCCCCAAGTCTTTTACTCCTATTATGAACATATTATCACACATGTATATAGTATATATATTACATATGCATATACACACACCTTCTGAAAATTGAACCGGCCGTTTCTTTAAACGCAGAGGAAATGTTCCGGCACTCTGACACCGTGCTAGCAGCTCTATAAAAACAGGGCCGTAAATCAGAGTACACGCTCAGCGCTAAAAGCTAACAGACTGACAGTAACTGGTCGGAAAGGCAAGCTTTGTGTGCTGTTCGGTATGCACTGTTGGTATGGAGGAAATGCTACACTAACAGAACAAAGTGTGCACGGCCATGTGTCCTGTTCTTATTGTTACTCCCTCGTTTAAAAAAAAAAAACCAAAAAAAAAAACCACTGGTACACATCATCCTCACACGCATAGTTGCTCTTTCACCCTCTATCATTTCTTCTTCTAAGTAAGGAGTTATTTAAATGAATACCTTTAAAGACAGAACTTTAATATAGCCCGTTTGTCAGTCTCTGGAGCATTGACGGTTCAGTTCAGTGCTTAGACTATTTTCTTACTTCACTTCGGATAGATTCCATGATAGACATAGAAGTTTCGGATGCTGTATTCTGTTTCTCTGTAAGTATCAAGTGCAGATGGTAGAACTTTGGGTATTACTTTCAGCACGTAACATCACCCAGCTACAGAGAATAAACATTGGCACAGTTCGAACTACTTCAGGGAAAAATATGCAACCGAATAAAGTGTACTATTATTATTATTATTATCATTATTATTATTATACTTTATTAATCCAAACACGAAATTGGGTAGTTTTTGCATATCCAAAATGATCAGGAGCATGGGGTCAAAGCAATCATCAGCATCCCTGGAGCAAGTGGGGTTAAGGTCCAATGATGCTAACTTGCCAGTTCAGAGGTTTGAACCCAGTCCCCTCTGATCACTGACCCAGAGCCTTAACCATTGAACCACCACATCCCCATATTGCATCATGGAACGCATTCTGGAAGCGAGTCATTTTCAAATCAGCGTGTATAAAGAGTTAAAACAAGTGTTGGAAACACAGCAGGTCCCCAAACCATGTTTAAAGTCTTAAAAAGTGCGTCTTGTCTAAAGGTTGCGTAATGGACTCTGGACAGACACAGACAGGTTTATACCACTGATGACATCCTGATTTAGTCTAGTTTCTCAGGGCAACACAAAACTTTAGCTTGGGCCATGAAGCGCATGTAAAACAAGCTAATGAGTCTCCCACACGTGCATAAATCCAGCTGTTTTGCTCCTTAGAGCTTCTTCTCGGACATCCGCATGTGCGCAACGAGTTACCGAGGACAAGGTTTTTAAGGACGCATCCTGCTCACGGAGGAATGGGGGAACTAGTGTAGCTGCATCCAGAAGATCTGTTTTGACAACCGGGATTACTGGCAGACTAGACAGACACGACTCCCAGAAATATGGTCCAGACACATTTCTCAGCACGGAACACGAAGGACAAGACATTAAAGCGCTAAAAGAAAGACACTCTTAATAGGCAGGAGTTTGTTTCCAAGCATGGAAGATGTAAAAAAAAAACGGTGAACTGTAAAGTGTTTTATTGTTCAACTTGCATTGATACAAGAAAAGCAATATATTATTACTTATTATTAACATAAAATTATGCCAAAAAAATGCCTCTCATGTGCCTTTACTTCACTTGCATGAGCCGTCGCAACGTCGCTCAATGTCCTAAGTCCGTAATCGAGGTCACCCAGATGACGATGGGCTTTCCCTTGAACTGGGTTTCTTCCTCATATCATTTATGGGAGTTTTTCCATGCCTCATTTGCCTCAGGCTTGCTCATCAGGTATCAAGTTCAAGTTCAAAGTTTATTTGTCACATGTACATTATACTCGGTACAATATACAGTGAAATGCTTTGACGACTGACCCAACGTTTGCTGTAAGTGGGGGCGAGGTAGAGAAGAAATTGTAAAAGGGGGGTTGGTTGCATATAAATACTATTTACAATAAGTACAGTAATAACTAATTACAAATTAACATCTATATGCAATATGTATATGTCAATAATATATAATAATAATGATAATAATAATAATAATAATATACAAAAATATAGTATACCAAAGCGTACCTACTATAATATACTATAAATATACATTGTACGTATAAATTCTATACATGATATACTATAAATATACAGTGTATATACATACATATATACGGGAGAAATGGTGTTCAGGGGGTATAAATATATTACAATATTGCTAGTCAAATGTTTGTATTTCTGTAAAGCTGCTTATGAATAGGTGTATTTTTGTATTATTGTCATTTAGTGTATTAGTATATTGTAATTAATTAACATAGACATTAATTCTATGTTAAACAAATTGTTCTCTTTAGTTTCTACGCCGGCTGCGCACACATGCGTACATATGGGTAAAATAACAATAAAAACGTTTTAACTTGAACATGAAGAAACCATAAAGCGAACCAGACTCAAAAGGTCAAAAATATGCAACTGCATAACCAGGAAATCTTACGACAGAGCTAATGGCCATTTTATTGGTCTAGTAAATTTTATTTTTAAGTAAACTAGGGAAAAAGAAAATTGATGTCCAACACCTGGCCATACAGGAAGTGGGACGCCTCAGAAAGCTCCCATCCTCGCCAGATGTTTCTGCTCAATTTAAGGAAATACACACTGAACCTATTATTACCCCAAATCTATTGCAAATAAATCCCCATTGGGAGAAATCGGCTTCCTGATAAAGACTATTTTTAAAGGGCTGCATGTATGGGACCACTCACACACACAATACACACACACACCACAAATCTGATATAAATTAAAGGCAGGGTAAAAGATTTCAGAGAGATTTTGTTCTAAAACTATTTTGTTCTGCTGGTTGAAAGTCTCCTCACATCTCAATCATCTGTGGAAGGAGTAGAACCTAAAAAAGGTCATCCAATCAAAACGTTCGGTCCGAACATTACAATAGACCGACATACCGGCGTGTTAACTTATGCATTAACATACCTCTATGCACCCTGTTAGCGCAGACGGCTACGTCATCAGTGCGTTCCTGCTATAAATTTGCCGCGTGCAACTACGTTATTAAAAAGTAGTTTACGTTGGTTATTGTAATATTACGGCTTTGTACTGTAATATTTACTCAGCGCTGAATTACACATGAGTTAATCTGACTCTCTCTCTCTCGTCTTGTCGTTTGAGCCTCTGCTCTGCCTGAGCACGTTCGTGTGTTTTGGAGGAGGCGTGGCTTTGGAAAGTGATTATACAGGGAGTCTTCGGATCTTTGTCTTTCAAAGCTAGCTCGCTATTGTTAGCTGTTCCAAAATCACCTACCCTGCCTTTAAGTCAGGACACTGCTGGCGTTCGGTGTGGGACGTGTGCTTTTCCTTCTGTTCAGATAATCTTGTTTTAGTATTTAAAATAAACACAGACGGCGGAAATGAGTTGGATACGTTAAAGCTATGACTAATGACAAAACTCAAAAATGCACTGGCATGAGGCAAATAAACTGTGGCTATCTTTTATGTTTAGCTGAAGTTGACACACTGCTTACAGTACCGGCACTTGGCGTATCGCTTCTAGTGTCAAAGCCCTTTCCGGTTCAGATGGCAGCCACGTAAAAAAAAAAAAAAAAAAAAAAAACAATTGTGAAAAGAATTCAAAGGAATTTTTGTATTTTTAGAACCCTACAAATCTACTGGCATTAGCAGACTCGGTAAAACCCTGATGAATGTTCTCTTGAATATAAAGGGATGAATATGCTCTTCCTCTGGCTGGAGGTGATCGTCGCTGACTGATGGACGGGCGTGCAAGGACGGGTCAAGGCTGAAAATATGTTTATATTCAGACTGCATATCACCTGTAACTACACATTCTGCTGTCCCCCACATGAGGATGGTTTCCACTCGAGTCTGGTTCCTCTCAAGGTTTCTTCCTAGAATTACATTAGGGAGTTTTTCCTTGCCACAGTCGCCCCAGGTTGCTCATTGGGATACATTTCAGAATGTTACTTATTCGTCTTATTGTTTATTTTCTGTAAAGCTGCTTTGGGACAATGTGTATTGTTAAAAGTGCTTTAGAAATAAAAATGACTTGAAATGAATTGAATGAAGTACTTATGAAACACTACAAATTATAAAGCCCCGAGTGTGCCTATTTTTATGACTAATTAGGTCATATTCTGTACAGCATATCCTTATTGATGAGAACGTTTGTTAGATCAAATTACATGACAACATTCTTAATTTAATTACTGATACATGATTGATCATGCCCATGACACAGTAGACACGCTTATCCAGAACGGCTTACATTTATTTATAATTATACAAATGCGCAGTTAAAAAAACAGAGTTAAGAGCCTTGCTCAAGAGCTCAACAGTGGCCGGATTTGTTCGATCTGTAGTCCAGTGTCTTAAACACTCAAAAACAAATCTAACGCTGGAAAGCTGGGTGAATTTAAAAAAAACAACAACAACACTTTGTAGCAGGAACTAATTTGTCCTAGACTACAATGACAGTGATATGGAGTCTAGTTTCTAGCTACAAGCAGCTAGGAGTTGGCTTAGTACTTTCTTTAGTAACGTAACGTAGTAACACACTTTGTTAAAGCATCATGAGCTTGCTCTAACAGTATACACACTGCTGTTTAGGAAAGTAAATAAAGCCGTTTTTCTTTTGGCCCTTTTTTCTTTTTTTTTTCTCCTGAGACTCTCTTTTGCACACACACACACACACACACACACACAGACACGCACAAATTGCACAGAATGTATACGTACACTGTATATTTACAGTATAGTATGTATATACACTGTATATTTATTGTATATTGTAGTAGATTATATTTTTGGTATACTATATTTTAGTATATTATATTAGTATTATTATATATTATTGTCATATACATATTGCATATAGATGCACATTTGTAATTAGTTATTACTGTACTTATTGTTAATAGTATTTATATGCAACCAACCCCCCTTTTACAATTTCTTTCTCTCCCTCACCCCCACTTACAGCAAATGTTCGGTCAGTTGTCAAAGCATTTCACTGTATGTTGTACCACGTATGATGTACACGTGACAAACTTTGAACCTGAACTTAAAGATAAAGATACCTGGGTGAGGTGCACGTCGCATACGCTTATATGCAATGCACAAAGAGTTAGCAATTAGCTAAAAGGTAAGAAAACACTTGCTGAGACCTTTCTCTAATTTCTGTTCCTTTATGTCCTTGTTAGCCTTCTTTATTTTCATGAACAGAGCATCCAATAATCCCCATATTCACATTAAGAACGTGTTCTAACCCTATAGTAGTTTAACCTTTAGATCATTATATAATCGACATACCAAACGCTCAATACCAGAGATTTATTCAATTCCAAATGCCGTGGTCTTGACGCAATGACGCCACAACTCAACTAAAACTTGAACGTTCGAGTAATCTCAGTCTTATCCAGCCTAAATGCAAAAATAAACACGGCCTACTAAAAGAAAAGTGCAACCCTTTACCGAAAGCAACGTCAATGCGTTTTTGTGAGGAACGACAGCATGGTACCAGGTTGATAGGTCGTTACGGCAACAGCCGCCTTTTCCGGATACAACAAGATAAGACTTGGCAAACTCTTAACTAGGCTTTCTGAGGCACGCCTGCAATGTTTTTCATCCTGAAACAGAAACACGACTCCCAGACTGCAGCCACCCTGACTGACCTTTACTACCAGCAACGCATGCGAGTCAAAGCTTCAGCTAACACGCTCAGCTCTCTATTGTCATATTCGTCCAGGCGAGACCAGCTTGCTGAGAGGGTGGGCAAATACAAAAGACAACTTCCTTCCTGTATCCCTCCCAGAAGTCCCTCAGGAATCAATAACGACTCGATTTAGGAGCGTAAGCCTTTTTTTGTGTGAAACATATTCTTCCATCAATGCGAAAACAATATGACACTAATCTCCTGCCGCAGCTCCGGGGGTCAGCGTAGGAACAATGGTTCGGGTGGTCAGGCCGAAGGAAAACGTGCCCAAGAAATGAAATGAAACCCTACATCGAGTTGTTTACATCTCTTTCACATTTAAAGACAGAACGTCCTGTCGGGGAAAAAACACAAAAAGGACACTGCCATGGGGCAAAGCAACTCTGGCTAACTTTTACACTTAGCTGAAGTGACACGCTGCTTACAGTAATGGCACTTTGAGTAGCGCTTCAGATCCTGCCAGCGTTTAAAGCCTGTTTCCGTTGCAGACGGCAGCCATGCGAAAGCGGCAGCAATAAACCGGGTCTATACTGAACCTTATACGCTTGGTCAGGAAGTACTCCTACTTTCCTGCTTTGATTAGCCTCGGCGCGCCCATGCTTCTCTGCCATGGGTTAAATCAAAGTTTAAAAAACTGTCCGTTGACAGGAGACGATGCGCAGTGACGAAGTAAAGACACTACAGATGGTTCTGCTAATAATAATTAAACTAACTGACTAATAATCAAGAAAGTAAAGAAATCGTCGGGAAAATTTTTTAAATGCACAGAAAATAAAAAAACTTCTGTTTAAATTGTTCAAAACAGATTTCCAAATTAACCAAGTACGAGAATAAGCGTGAGAAGGTGAGAGCCTACACAAATGCCTAGATCCAGATTCCAGATTATTGGCCGTGGGCAGATAATGCACTTGAATTAAAGATTGTTTCGGTTACAAACAAGAAATAATACTTAATAACCTATATATAAATACCGTATATGCCGGTGTATAAGTCGACTTTCTACACCCAAATATTAATATCAAAATGGGGGGGGTCGACTTATAC
>JAOUQX010087836.1:0-11314 GCA_028566295.1 Liobagrus marginatus
TTGACATACGAGTGATTTGAGTTAAGAGCCACGTCATGGAACGGATTAAACTCGTAAGTCGAGGCCTCACTGTATTAGAGTTTTAATCACCCAATTTCAGCTTCGAACACTTTGATGACACTGAAATCGACACCTCCACCCTTTCAGGAGGACACTAAAACCAACAGAAGCATTTTGTTTGAGGAAATGTTCAGAGTAAGTCTGGTGAACGAGTCTTTCCATAGCAAGCATGCCAGCTGACTTTGCTCTAAACCTGCCTGCATGTCGCAGCAGACTATCCAATCCCAACAGCTGCGACTTTTTAAATATGTCAAGGTTGTGTGCTTGAGTGAACGATGTCATCCTAATATTTAAATACAATATTTAATTTTATCCACGGCTGGAGGGATCACAAGTCAGTAAATTCATGAAGATTAACAAATGTTTTCCCCAAATCTGTGAGCGAGTATGAAAAGTATGAAACTATATTGAGATTCAAAACTCTGGTGACTAACATTGAAAATGTTTAGATAAATTTCAGGGTGTTTTGCAGAGTATTTGACATGCTTTTTTTTTTTTTTTTTTTTTTTTTGCTTTAATGACTGCATTTGAGTGCCCACATGGCTCAAGCATTGTACAAGTTTGTGCAAAACCTTACAGTCCATTCATTCGTTCACCCATTGTCTAGCGCTTATCCTGTTCAGGGTCGCGGGGGCGCTGGAGCCTATCCCAGCTAACTTAGGGTGTGAGGCGATGTACATCCTGAACATTCACCAGTTAATCGGAGGGCTAACAATTAGAGACAGACAACCAATCACACATGCTCACTCCTATTGACAATTTAGAGTAACCACCTATTTCACCTATATTCTTTGGATGTTTTTGGAGGTGGCAGGAAACCAGAGTATCCGGGGAAAAGCCACACAAGCATGGGAAGAACATGCAAACTCCACACAGAAATCGAACCCATGAGCTTGTTGCTGTGAGGCAGGATTGCTAACCGCTCTACCACCGTGCCGCCCACTTATAGCCCATTTTAGATCAAACATAAGTAGACATGAGATAACCTTGAGCTTTTGTACAAAGAAGTTGACATAATCAATATTACCAGGTGCTCAAATAAAAAATACAGATCTAGACATATAACATTTCTGTATTTGTTTGAAATATTTGTAAAACTCTAGGTGATACAAATCAAGGATTTTAATAGGGTATCAGACTTTTGGACCCCACTGTATCCGACAATAACAGGACATAAATGTAAGCCCTGCACAAAACTCTGCATTTTACATTTACAGCATTTAGCAGATGTTCTTATCCAGAGCGACTTACAACAGAGCAGTTGAGGGTTAAGGACCTCGCTCAGGGGCCCAGCAGTGGTAACTTGGCAGCTGGGAATAGAACCCCAGTCTTTTTATCAGCAGTCCAACACCTTAACCATTAAGCTACCACTACTGCATGAATGATGAACATTTGACCCTCTCCTACGCAATTATGGACCAAGAATAACAAAGGGCTGTTATGTCACAAAGAGAATGTCATGCTTAGAAAAACACTTTAGTTTGGCTGTCATCGCTTCTGAAACACTGCAGCAGATCTTTTCAGTAGGGGTCAAAAATCCCACGCAGCTCATTATCCCTGTCATTCAAATATACTTCACTTCATTCGCTGCTTTCTGCAGCTGCTTCATACACCATCCATTCTCTGTCCCTATTTCAACTAAGCACAGCGTGATGCTTTTACACACAACGACAACATTTATAACCCCCAAAAAACCTGTTCACACTCTGATGCTTAAAACAGTGCATCCAAACTTGTAAGAGAAAAAGCATGTGCACTAATTCCATAAGTCATCGCACTGATATGCAAAATTAACACAAATTGCAAAATACACATGAAATCTAGTAATTTTCTGGGAGAGTCAAAAACGATAACAGAAGGCGCGTAGGTGCATAGAGTTTAATAATGCAACACAAAAATGACGGAACTTCGTTAAGCAAACCAGCAACTCTCAATGGAGACTAAAAACCAATAACACAGTAAAGTCATGGTAGCCTGATACTCTGCAGTTACGTAAATCTAGAACTTAATGTTGCTTTAATTAATTAAGGAGTGCATTAATGTGTATCTCTTGTACCTTTCGTCTCACTTACTCCTGCAGCTAAACCACAAATTTTTCAAAGGATGAGTTACATTTTTTTATATTATTATTTTACATTCATGAAACAAGATTCTGAGTACTGAGACGCTTTTATGCTAATCCTGATTATATAGTATGGCTGTTTGAATTCCAGAAGATTTGATGTTAATTTGATTTCACGTGATCCATCCTCTACACTGTCTTATCAGCCAGGTGCATTTGCATGCCAAGCTGATGTTTTTCATTTTCCAACATTTTCTGTTAACTGTTGTAATAGCAGCAGTTTCTGAAACACAGCCGGTCTGACACCAAGAACCGTTCCGTGGTCACAGTCCACTGCGATCACACGCATTTTGTTGCATGAGTATATATATTCCTTATGTTGCAGCCACATGATTGGCTTGTGTGTAGGTGGTCTGGTAAAAGTAGAGCGTGAGGTTGATAAAAAATAAATGAATAAATTAATAAATAAAAAAACACACAGTATGCTAATGGGAGACAGCATTTTCTGGTGGCTAATGTTTTGTGGAATCAATTCATCTCAAAGATGGTTTAGAAATGCCGTTCTGCCCATCAACATAAAATAAAGCCCACCACTTTATTCAAAGTCATGTCTTCCACCGATCAGAATCATAGAAGAGGTGTAAGGTCTCACTTTTCTCCACAATGCTGAGCTAAATGATGCATGATGTGACGTATTAAGTAAGCACTGCCCACGTGGAACACAATGAAAGCCTGCCCAAGAGTGTCTATGGCTAACTATTTCACATGTATAGTTTTTTCTATACTCTAATTTTCACACTTTTATGTTTCACTGACATTTCTTTAGCATGTGTCTCAAAAAACAGGTGCTCACAGATCACATATCGCTGTGTGAAACCACATGAATGCTGTTTCCTCTTTCATTTTAGCTGATGAGCGTCTATAACAGTTCCACTACGCTTGGCCAAATTAAAATACATATAACTGCTGAACACTAATCTCCATCTGTGGATAGAAATCATTCCACGGAGAAATGATCACTAATACAACCCACTTGAAATATAATCACACCTACTACCATAACAGCAGATGACCTGAAACATATTTACCTACTTTTTATTAAAGCCACAATGTGTCACATACATGGAAATGTACAGAGTCATCCATATGGTGGCTGTTCCTATTTATTCACAACAATAACACATCCACCTGGTAGCCAGAGGGCATGGCTCCTCAGCTTACCTTTTCCACAACAATACAATTCACTCGGATAATAGCAGTTGCTCCCATATCATGATGTGTAATTATTCAGATGTACGGTGGTAGTTAGTACTAGCCCTAAAGAAGGTTAAAGCGCAGTTCATACCATAGCCATCTTTTTACAGCCTCTTCATTCAGATGCCAGTTAGAAAGGACATCCAGCTGGGTCACACCTTTCCTGACAAGCTAACAAGCCATTCAACACTATAACACGACTTCCTTTCTGGATAGATTTATAACTACAACCTGATGAAAAGATGCTATGACTAATGCTTTCACAGTTGATCTCCATAATTTGAGTGATGAGAGCTGGCCTTGCCTGTTGGAACAGCTTTTTTGGGTGTGTGTGTTACAAAATCGAGCAAAAAACATTTAAAAAAACAAAACAACAACAACAAAAAAAACAGATAGCAGAAGTGACAAGAAACTCAATCCTTTCACAGTCTGACACAAATAAGCTGGCTATGACAGTGTTTACTAATGTTCTAACATCTCAACTGAATAAACATTTTAATCTGTCTAATAAAATCTCAGAACATGTGCTGCCTAATTATGAATCTTTGCAAATCCCCCAGTGCACATGTTCCCTTGTCCAGCCTCAGCAAATATCTGTTCACCAGGTCCAAGCACTTGAGGACCAGAAAGCATGACACATGCAATATGATTATTTACAGAAGACCTTAAATTTTACGTGATAAAGCAGTTCTGGGGAATCCAACAATTTGTCTTATTACTCACCTTCCAAGCTCCTCTTCGATGTTATAAAAATCCTCCACTTTCTGTTGCTTGAACACGGCCATGCTAAGTCTCCTCATTGATGACCTTTACGTTTCGAAGAAATGTTCAGCACATAAACAGGCCTGAAGCTCCTATCGGTTCCTTGCGTCAGTGTCAGACCAGAGATGCTGTAGAAAATGTGTAACATGCAAAACGCACTCATATGACATACCCATATAACAAGCACATGTTCTAGCATGTTACTGTAATTGCATTCCATCACAGGAGAGGTGGAACCTTCAATGAAATCTCACTGCTTCAGTTGTTTCAACTGAATATGTTTTAGGTTTGCATTAAACAGGTAAAATAAGGAAATACACACAACACTATATATATATAACTTTTCTCAAGAGATCAGAATTTGTTCCAGGGTGGAGCAGAAGGAATAACAAAGAATCTGGACACTGCGTGACTAGGGTAAAGTAAAATTATGTTGATACTAGGAAAGAGAAATAGGAATAGATTTTGGAAGAAAGCATATGCACATGCTGACGACTGTGATGATATCAAAAGCCGGTTTTATCTGAGCAGAATCAGTTAGTAATAAATGATAGTAAAAAGGCACGGTGATGATGAAGAATAAGAGTTCGTATATAGACACGTGTTACACTATTAATCAGCTTTAACTGTGTATCAGTATGACACCGTGTTCATAACGTAGTGTTTACTTTTTAGGCAGTTACCGCTCAGGAGATCAGCGGTATTAATAAGTCTATCGTTTTTATTCGAGTCAGTAAGAGCAGCGCGATAATATTTCTGTCTGTCAGCTTGTTTTATCACTAACACGTAACGTGAGGCAAAAACAATGTCATGTTAAAAAGCTTTTACAAAGACTTCTCCGTAAACTCTAAAAACATTCCCCTTACCTTTATTCGTCTTTAAACTGTTTATTGGTAGTATACTAGACTAAATTGTACACTCCGTTGTTGGGTGTACAGTTGACTCTACTCTTCGAACCTCACACTCTACTCTTCGAACCTCACGCTTCTTGACTGAATAAGCGAATAAGCTACTCCAGTTGATTACACGCGCGGGTATGTTTGCAAGGATGCACTTTGCGCATGCGCAGGCTGTAAATAGAGCGTTCTATTCTGTACCGTAATACTGGGGTCAGGTCACTTAGATAAAACCTTTGCTTATTATTACACAAAGTATAAGTATACCACAGTAGTACTTTTAGATAGTGACTAACATTTTTATCTAGGTATAAGAGTATATATATATACACACACACAATATATATATATATATAAATAAAATAAATAAATACCTCAATAATGGAAGTTTTCCACGGATGAATACTGTATAACTTGAATGATGACTAAAATGAATACAGTTCCAATAACATTCCAATTAAGTTGTCATATTTCAGTATACGTATTACTTGATAAAAGAAAACACTGCCACCTACAGGAGCAGGCATAGCATGAGAATAAAAAAATCCAGTATTATAAAAATATACTGTATATATAATTTAGAGAACATAGGCTGGATCTAGTGTGTTAAACTCCATATAGACAGCAAGAAAATGACAATCATGAAGGTAAAAACAGGAAGGGAATTGAGGTGAGCCTTCTGTATTGTTTAGCTGCAGTGTCCTATATTCAATTTCCTTTTCGGACTGACCTGTAGGGTCTTCTTCCGTACCACAAACATTATCAGTAAAACGAGAACATTCCTGCATATATAACACTCTCCACCGTGAAACACCAATGAACTTTATGGTCATGATATTTATTGATCAGGCCACATAAGCAGAACAGTGGCAAAAAAACTTTATCACAAGTTACTCAAGTCATTTAAATGTATTACATTATTTCAAAACGGTTTCTCATATATCTATATCGATATATAGATATAGTAGTGGATATGCATTTATGGAAATATAGCAGTGCAATGCATTGCAGAGCCATAACAATAAACAAAAGACGGGCTAGCTTGTTTAATGAAAGCAGCGAAAGGGTTGGGCTTGATGATGCTAAAATATATCTGTTTTAAAACAAGGTCTACACAAGGTAATTAATATAGATAATACATACAAGATAAAGAAAGCCAGGAATGTTACATTTTGGCCAAATGAAATGGGCAGTAAACAGCAAATGTTAATGTAATGTAATGTACTAAACTAGACTATAGGGAATTAAAGATATACAGAACTAATGTCATCCTTGAAAAGTACACTTTGGAAATGTATGCCAAAAAAATGGCATTTTGAGAAACCAGCTCTCAATTGGAAAATTCACAGCTTGGAAATAAGTCTATGAGTTCCTTTTCTCCTGAGTCATAGAAAGTCAAATAAACCAGGTTAAGTACTAATCGGTGTTCTCAGATTAATTGTAAAACACTTGTGGAAACGACCTTTCGATAACCTGTGGAAAAACACTGGTACATACCAAGAATACATCAAAAATAAAACTAGCATTATAAAAGGGCAAAGCAAGCATCCATAGTCCCTAATAACACAGAAATAAATTTTTAGATTGAGCCATTACAACAGGCAGCATGCATGAGGAATGGAAGTGTATCAATGCTGCACACAATAATGGTTATTTAAAAAGACTACATACTGTAGGTGGTAAACCTCTTATCATTCAATCAGTAACAAAACAGTGAATTATTGCTCTTGAATTAGAAGAATTAGTTGACTAGGAAGTTGAATAGAACACAACACAACCAGCAGTGGATATATGGCTGAATCCTGAGATGTAGATTGGAACTGGTTCAAACCCAGCCAATTTCTAACAAAAAAAGGCACTCAAGCAGAAAATGAGCACCAGGAGTCAGACACAAAACTTTTTTTTTGCATTGCTTGGTTGTTTTCCAGCAGCTAACTATTATCACATGAGAGAATTTGCTACTTCTTGATACCAGTTCACAGCATCTTCGGATTCTCTGAACTTAAATGTCCATAATTTAAAGTGATTTAAGTGCTTCATAATTTAAATGAAAACAGCAATAGAAGTACTAAAAAAAAGATATGACTATACCTAAAATATGAACTCTTAAGCATAAGATGATTAATGGGTTGCATAATGGCTCCTTACAGATTTGGGGTCTGAGGTTTAATCATAAGCTCAAATTAATGGCTGTGAGCAATCAAACATTCCTGACTGTGTTCCTGACTTTACTTTGGGATCTACATTTTCCAAAAGCATGCATCTGGCTACTGTGAAATGCCCCTAGGTGTAAATAAGTGCGTGTGTGTATGTATGATGGCCTGTGATGTAGAGCCTGGAATATATTGCAAGTATATTCCCAAGGGTATGTTCCCGTGTTGTCGAGTGATGTTTCCGAGTTAGGACCTTAATAAAATACCAGGATAAAAAATACGAGATGAATAAATGAAAGAGAACAAAAAACAGAAATAATTCACAATGCTAATACGTACGAGCATGGCCGGTCAACACTAAATCAATGAACTTGTGTGAAACGTGTACATCTGACTAATAACACTGGTGCATTTAAACTGCATGTTTAGAGTTATGTGAAATATAAAGATTTTTTTGCCTTCAAAACATTACCTTACTTATGAATGTATAGATTATGGTGATTTGAAAGAAAACAATTTTTAAAAATGAACAGGATAAAGGGATATAAAAATGAAATTGTGCTTCATGTGGACTATAATAAAAGCAAGTGAAGACACTCCACCATCCAGCCTGGGTGCAACAGGTAAAAAAAAAAACAAGGCCTGCCACTGTCTCCCACAGTTCAGTGTCTCACTGTCACAGATTCAGGTATCCTCCTCGTCATCGCTGATAAGCGTACGTGCATTTTGGGAGGTCTCTCTTTCCCGTAAGAATGTCTGCCGTATTGCTTCCAGCTCTGTAAGCTCCAGTCGAACTTTCTCCAGATGAAAGGTGCGGCGGTTTTGGATTTGCCTTAATGGGAACGGGTTCATGTCCACAAAAGCCATGTTCATTAGCTTTCTACAAAAGGGAAAGACAGTTCATAAATCTAAACAGTTGATTGTATGATTGTTTAAAAGAGAGAGACAGACAAAAAGAACAAAAAAAAACTTCACCTTGCATCTAGAATTGTTCGTGTGAAGTATCGGAGATACTTAAAGATGGCCATGGGGTCCTGCAACTTCAAAAATTCATCCTCTTTGCACTTGAAGAGAGCAAGGGCAAAGCGAAAAATTATCTGTAAAAGTTAAATTAAGAATCCTTCAGATATGCACCATGATCAGAATATACCATTTATGAAAAGCATCATCCTGAACAAAAACTAAAAGGATGTGCATTATTTAGTTTTAGTTGTCAGAAATTGTATGGGACACATTATTGGTACATCCATAGTCTTAAGTTCAAATTCAAATCTTATTTATTACATACACATACATGCAGTGAAATGTTTTTATTCCATATATCGCATCTTAGGTATTTGAGGCTGTGATCAGAGCGCAGGGTCAGCCAGAATGCGCAGTGCCCCTGGAGCAACTGAGGTTAAGGGCCATGCTCAAGGACCCAATGATGGTAGCTTGCCTGGTGTGAGTCTTGAACCCCCAACCCTCTG
This sequence comes from Liobagrus marginatus, assembly GCA_028566295.1. Taxonomy (NCBI): domain Eukaryota; kingdom Metazoa; phylum Chordata; class Actinopteri; order Siluriformes; family Amblycipitidae; genus Liobagrus; species Liobagrus marginatus. Next base: position 8,657 of record JAOUQX010087836.1, read on the forward strand.
ACCACTGGCCCAGAGCCTTACCATTGAGCCACTACATCAAGTTTGAACCTTTTCTCGAGGTACACAGAATTTCTTAGAGCGTGTTATGGACATAATTTTACTGTAACCGCGTGAGGAAAAAAGATGAGGTGAGAAAAAGGAAGCGTACATAACCTTAAAAAGACCACTACATTCAAAACAGTACAGTGGTATCAAGAAATTCAACACTTTAACCACACTGAGAAGCATTTCTCTTAATAGAAATGACACCGAAGGCACAAATCCCCAAAAGGAAAAGAACTTGAATATTATTTCAGCACTGACCTTGCAGAACAAAACCTAGGAAAAATATAGCTGCAAGCAGCAATTAACGGGGTCAAGCCCAATTTGTACCCTTTGTAGTAATAAAAGAGTTACATAAAACACACCTAGAAACTAATATTTCTCTCGCTTCTGATTCTTTGGCTCATGTTGATTCAGATTCATTATATAATCAAGAATCTAAAGAGACCACTTTTATGATATAAGACCAAAATATACAAAACAAGAGGTCTAAGTAATCATAACTAATTACTACATTGTACACAAGCATAGAGCATCAAAATATAATTATTAGCTTTAGCCAAATTCAAATAAAAGATTTTATTCCTTTCAACACCAGTAATTGAACTAGTGATAATCAACAAATCACACGATGAGGCTTTCAAATCAATCTGGCAACACAGATCATGCTTGCGCTGAGGTGCTTACCGTTTAGTTACTAGGCTAGTTGATGCCTGCGGCTGCCTCGCGTTTTAGTAACATTAATTAACATTATTAATCCAACATGTAACGCGATATCAGCGATATTTACACACAGAAATACGGAATTAATATTTTCAGATTTAATGAAGGTAAGGTGCATTCTTTTTTTGACCTGCGCAGGGCTGGACATGTGTGTATAAACAAGAAATCTAAAGAGATCAAATTAGACCAGATTAAAGATTAAGTCTATAATTAATCATAAAATATTACATAGTGCACTAGCGAAGATTAGATAACAAAAAGTTGCTCCATGCAGACACTAACCTGTGCCTCGTGCTTTAGCTCTGTTTGCTCGGTGACAGTCTCTCACACACACACGCGCACACATGCACACACACTCCCTCTATCTTTTTTCATGAATTCTGGACACCTGTCCGCTTCCTAGAGCCATGCTTATGTGTATAATTCCACTCTGACACTTCATTATGAGCTGCACTCTTTCTTTTTTATATTTAAATGACCAGTGAGAATTTTGTGTGCTGTTTATGTTTCTGCTGGACAATTTGTTGTACGACGCATTTTAACAACCTGCTTCAGGAGCACGCTGAGTGCCTGAAGTTTAATAAAAAGTGGCTCTAAGCAGAATAGCACCAGAGCTCATTCATTTGCACTCTTTTGCTAGTGCCACGCCGTCATTTGTTGTCATAAAAATATTTTAATACTTTTCTGTCTGCGGTAACCTGCGTAAAGTTAACATAACAGCTATCTTATCCGAGCGTCCGAGGTGTGGTTGGGCCGCCGCTCAGCACGCGCTGAAAATGTGTGTGTAGAAAATAAATCTAAAGAGACCAAATTTATGATATTAGACCAAAATTAGTTAGCAATGTAAAGTGCTATAATTACAAGCACTAATACAAGGGAGAAACTTGGGGATGCAAGGGATATTTCTTTAGCTCGCTGGATTAAGTCCTGCAAAGTTTTTTCCTGGGTGTTTGTGTGTGTGTGTGTGTGTGTGTGTGTGTGTGTGTGTGCTGGAGAGTTGGTCACATAACCAGGACTCAACAATAAGAACTGCCCGATAGCTTTAAAGACACTCGGGACAGTATGGTCACTATACTGATCGGGCCAGAGCTGCCACGTCAATAAATTATATAAATCCAGCACCTGACAAACAGAGGTGGGGAAATCGATACCCAAGCTGTGTCCCAAATGACACATTACAAACTACGTACTTCAAATCTGTTAAATAACTTATATAACCTATTAAATAATTGTTAAAAAATTTTGTGGGTGGGACCAGTGAAAATTTTTGCAGGGCAAGTACAAATCGGAACCACTGGCCCGACCCGGAATCCTTAGCGTTGAGCCCTGATAACTGATTATGACTGGTGTGTATGTATGTGGTAGTGGTATCTCAGTTGTTAAGGTGTTGGACTGCTGATCCAAGTTGGACTGCTGATTACCACTACTGGGCTGCTGAGAAAGGCCCTTAACCTTCAACTGCTTGGATGCATATCGCTCTGGCAATCGCAATGTATGTGGCGTTTGACAACCACAACCGTTGATGACTGGCTTAGGTAGAGTAAATGTAAATAATTTGCCAACCAGAGTCGGAGTAGCTAGTGTAGGTGTACACACACACACCAGCGACCAGTCCATTTCATTAATTTAACATTTATTATTGGGGGCATCTGTTATTTGACATATTTGAAGACAATAATTAATTTCCCTAGTAAATACCGTATATGCCGGTGTATAAGTCGACCCCCCCATTTTTCATTCGCAAAATTGGGTTTTAAGATATACTCAGTGTATAAGTCGACCCCCCCCAACGCCTTCCGAGACAACACCATTTAAGAAAAAAAAATCTGAAACATCAGATTTTATTTTAATACAGTAATTTTAATTAAAACAGTTGACTTTCAAGTACTTAAA
>JAOUQX010087845.1:0-11314 GCA_028566295.1 Liobagrus marginatus
GTTGTTGTTTTTTTAAACAGTGCTTATTATTCAAACAACATCCACAAGTATTCAAAATGATCTGAGTATTCGATTTAACGTCCACATGATTACAAAAATCCACACTGATGCTTTAATTACTTGATGATGTTCAGGCAGTGAATTCTAGCGTTGTGTTCCACAAAGTATTTTCCGGAAGAAATGTCTAGCATGACATCGTCCTTGAACCTGATCAAATCAAAGGGAAAGAGAATGACTGTTAAAGATGACACCTATAATGAGGGCGTTCTAAAGACATAATGTAAGTTTCAGTGTATGCCACTTCATCTGTCTGTATGTGTCTGTCTGTCTGTCTGTCTGTCTGTCTGTCTCTCGGCCTAATTCAAGGTGGTGTGTATTTCATTTCAACAGTGCCTTTAGATTTATTTTATAGGCTTTTTCGTTGAGGTCGGAGTGTGTACTGTATGGGTATGAATCAGTGTATCAGGTGCACCTTTCCCTCTTGTGTTTTTGGGTACCCGGATGCCACCCTGACTTGGCATAGAGACAGGATTGATTTACTGTTTCTTGCAGTACATGCAGTCTAGATCAAAAGTTAACTTCAACTTAAAAAGTGTTACATCGATGGTCATTTTAACATACAAGTAACATGTTTGTTTGGAACATTAATAACAGAGTTGGATTACCGGTATATGCCAAAAATAAATAAAAATGTTGTTGTTGGGTTTTTTTAAAGTGGTGTTAAGGATTGAACTTCCGGAAAAGACTGACCATTTGACTTGTGGGGTGGGGTAGCCTTCCACAGTGCAGAACAGCTTCACAGGAGTTTTTTCAAAAACTGTGTGTGACCTGAGCCTCGCCAGGAACTTGGGGCCCCTGATCATGGATGATTCACGGATGTACTTTTCTGGCACCTTCCTCTGCACCTGTCCGAAAGAAAAAGGACCAGTTCATGAGCTTAATGTAAGTGATAAAGCATACGCAAATCATTTCAAGTCTGGGATTACGGAACAGGTAACACAAGAGCTGAATTTGTTCCCAAATCCAACATTAACCATTTAAAGTCGTTTAAAGCTTTTATTTTGTTCACTTTTTTTATTTTATTTTGGAATTATTTCAAGGGGTCACTTGTGCATCTTAATGGATAAATGGACCTTACCACAGTCTGGATATTCTTCTGTGTTTGGTATTCATATCTCACTTCTTCGACTTTAGAGCTAAAACACAGAGATGTTCACATACTTTACCAGCCGAACGACACCAAAACGTACACACACACTAATAAATCAATATGGATATGTGACATTTACATCCATCAGCCAATGAATAAAGAAGAAGAAATCAATTCTTTGGTAATCCTTTGTAACATTAATGCAAATTTGTTTCCTGTTGATTTAAATAATTGTGTGGTAATGCTTCAGTTTACAGCTGAATAAGCGAACATAATTCTTTATCTATGGCCGAGTGTTTTTTTTTTGTTATAAGCTCGATAAAATCATCCAAGGATGGCTGGTGGTGTGTGTGCAATAAATCTCCAATAACGCTAACTAGAGCTGTGTTTTGGCAGCTGACAAAGAGAATCAAATCTCTTGTCCAAAGTTTATACAAAATCCATAGCATCTTACCTGGAGTACTCTTTGACCACGTATCTCGACTGCTTACTGTGATAGTCATGAGTGAAGTGCTTGTGTCTGGTGATGGCTGTAGCCATGTTCAACTACCGGAAATAAGAAGCCTTCGAAGGGAAACCAGCAAAGAAACCAAACACAAATAGTTTTAATGGTATTCTAAATGCAAACTTAATTCTAATTCATACATTTCTATGTATGACATATTATATAAATCATTGTTTGGTATTACAGTATATAAGAAGGTCTGAATGGACTTAATTATGGGATGTAGTAGAGAGAACAAAATACATTCATCATTCAAAGTTTTCTAACTGCCTTCATTATCAGTACATCAGGCCACAGCTGCTGTACATTTAAGACGGAGGAATATACAATTCATTTGGATTTGTTTAACAAATTCATTGAGTGTTTTAAACCTTATAAATGAATTGTATCTTCCTTATGCTGCTATATAGTCCTAACAACTTTTATATACAGGAAATCAGGAACACACTAAACACCATTATTTTTGCATGTCTAATATGCTAATAATCAAAACTAATACATTTCTATTAATACGCACGATTCTGCCCTCAATGTGAAAGGACAAAATTGAGATGTTTGACCTTTGGAAATAACTTTAACACGTTTTCCCCCTACCATTATTAAGTTAAAGATGTCTATATGTATATTTCAAGCCTAAATAATTTAATTTCTAGATTATTTTATATACACACCCACAAAGCACTTCTTGCCCTGACTCGACCGAAATGTCAGATTCTTCACACACAACGTGCTTACATGCATGAGGAACCGAAGCATGAAAAGAAACTTCAAAAACTGCATGTGACCCAGAACGAGTCATACAAAGAAAGACAATATAATTTAGCAATTTTCTAATACTGCTGCACTTTCTAGTCTGCAAGCTCATGCTATCTAATTCCCTTTTTCATGGCTCATCTGAATCATGTTCAGTTAGCCGCCAAGCTAAAATTATAAAACTAATCAGGCTATCATATTTCATCACCATCATTATTCTAATGATCAACATCATTGTTATAATGGTCATCCCATTCATTAACATTTATTCAGGCACTCAAGCACAGAAATCATTCCCAAGATGCAGTTTTAGAACAGGTGCATTAATCAATTGGGGTTTTTTTAAGTGTAGAAACATTCAAAGAGGGCACACTTACACACTTACCCAGGCTGAGTGGAAAGCAGCGCTTAACACATACGCCAGATTCAACTCGCCTGGGAGTCAGTGGCTGATGAAAACAAGCCATGCCCTCATACATGATCGCAACCTCCCTGGACACCATTTATGGACACGCAACTCGATTATATATAGCCTTTAAACTCTCGTCCCACCGTCATTTCTTACACAGGGAGGCTTATGTCTTAAAGGACAATGTATTGTTATGGCTCAGACAAGCGTGCTACAGTGTGTAAGGATGTCGATGCTGTGGCTCCATAAAACGGCTCATTATTAATTAGTTACGGTTGCTTAAGGCCTGGATTGAGAATTCAGGTTTCTGACTAGATTCAGGACAACTCTCGGTGATAAATAAATGAAACATTTCTTATATCTTCTATTTCTAAGATATTTTTTTTTTTTTTTTTTTAAAACAGTTCCTGTGGAGGTCCCTATAGTCTTACACAAGTTTCTAAGACGTCTGAGACACCCTTGTAGAGACAGTAATACTGCCAAGCTCTATTTTTAACAGCCGATTAAGTTTCCAGTCAGGACAACACAGTTTACAGTGAGGACTATAGCGCTAAATTATAACACTCCCAGAAACACCCAAATAGATACATAGCTGTTAGAACAGTATGTTAAGTTTGCAGTACAGCAGGCTCCAGATTATTATGGGATATGGGCATATTTGGCTATGATGAAAATTTGATTCGATTAATTTTGGGTAGATTTAGCGAAGTTTGTGTGGTTGGGTGTGTTACATCAGATGTATACCTTAGTGAAACATGACGTCATTACTGACTGTTTAGGGGTGGCCAAACACTCAGGGATATTTAAATATAAAAGTGGGATACAAACAAAAAGCACTTCAATTCCGTTTTGTTCATAAACATATCTGAGTGCAATCATGTGTAAAGCGTGATTTGTTTAAATACACTTTGTAACGATGTTATATTTTCCCTAGCTTTTAATTAATTTTTGCCCCTGCTAATATTTAGGGAACGCTGACGTATTAGTATCAGCTGCTAGCCCTGCTAGACACGATACGCCACGTGACTGTAAGGCGTATCACGTGGCCTGCAGCGCGTAGGAGGTTGCCAGTTTGACCAAAACCTGTCTTTAGGATTATATTGAAAACAATTAGCTAATTCGTTTTGGTTTATACTAGTAATCCAAATGTGTATTAACGGGAATACTACCGGTAAATAGGATTAAATATTTAATTGTACATTTAATTATTATTAAGATGATAATGAATAAACGTAACAATTAACTACTATAATATAAAAGGGGGTAGTGTGGTAATATCTGGCAACACAAACTCAGCACACCTCGCTTGACGTAAACAAACCAAAAGCGTACTCTCACATGAATAAACGCATTTGGAGAAGTTAATAAAAGTGCCAACGTGCTATTTTTCACTTGCTTTTTTGCTGACGTGTTTGTTGTGTTGAAAACTCAGACTAGGTTTTGAAGAAGCACATTTAATCGCACGGATCCAACGGCGGTTTGCTCCGAACAAAGACAGGTAAATCATTACTGCAGGGGGAACGAGTAAGTCCATATTTTTCTTAGTTCATTTGGGCATTTATTTACATTGAAGGTTATTATTTGAACATTTTTGCATTGAATTAAACACTACATGCTTATTTACATTGTATCAACAACTGAGTCACGAAAGAACCGATTCGCAAAAGCCTCGTTCTTTTAAACAATTTTCAGAGAGTCGATTCTTAATCAGTGTCTTAATCAATTCATTTACGTTATGAAATCCAAGTTGTTGTTGTTTTTTTTACATTACTACAAATACCAAGTAATTAAAATGGCTAATTTTAAAAAAAATGTATTAACAGTTTTTGTTGTTTATAACTACATGTTGAATTACCATTCCTCCTATTCCTCTGTCTTTTTATCAGGATATTAATAAGACACAAAATACCCAGTTTGGACTTTCCAGTGCTTAACAAAGAGCTGACACTAGAGACTCCTTCCATTAAATAAAATAAATAAATAAAACTCCATATTTCTCTTTAGGGGAAAACATGCAAGTAATCATCATAGGACATTAATAATACAGCTGGGGCCTTTTTCCTGAAAAGTTTTTTTTTTGTTTTTTTTTTTGGTTTGTTTATTTTCTATTTCTTAAAAAAAATATATATATATGCGCCAGTTTAGATTGTTGGCAATCTCTTAGATTGTTGGCAAACCATTAACAAGCTTTAAACAGTCGTAGCTTTGTTCTTTTACCTGCAGCCTCATTGTGGAACCTTCGTCACTACATAGTAGTTACTCACTGGGTCGCACTGTCACTCTGTTTTCAGATTAATCATTGACGAATGATGAAATCCCATATCATAATCCTGTGTCTTGGATTTGTCCTTCTGACTTCACTTAGTGGCACTCCCAGGTAAGTAACGTTTTATAAGGAGGCTTACATTCGACTGTTATTACAGAGACTGCATGAAGTTGTGAATGTGACTCAGTACTTAGTAGGGTTTTCGACTGATTGTGCTGATTTTAGGAAAGAATGGACCAAACTCATCCTGACTCACCACTGGCCACAAACCTTCTGCCACGTAAGAAACTGAATAATTTGTCGCTCTTTATATTTATTCTGTTCTGCTGTATAAGCTTTTTGTTAATTATCATCATCATCATGATTATTCGTTCAACTCTCATTTCATCGATCTCATTTATTTTACTCACTCCCCTAATCCATCTTTCTTTCAATCTACTGAACTCTCTCTCTTTCACACAATATTCCTCCAGTCTCTCACTCCTTTTGTCTACCTAATAATCATTCTATCCTTTTTGCCCATTTGCTTGTTTCACGCTCTTACTCCATCAGATGTTCTACTTGTATCCCTCTATTTAAATATAAATAAGCGAATATAAATCTATATTTACTGTATACACTAGCCACCTTATTTATTGTGCTAAATAATGTTGCTATTTTAACATTTAATGCTATTATCATTATTTAGTACATTGCCACATATTGCACAACCATTCAGCGCTATGTTCTATGTATCTTTCCTGTGATGTATTGTATGGTACCGTTTGTTTTGCACTGTCTGCACTTTGTGTTGTACGTAGCTCTGTGTGGTTCTGTTTTTCTGTTATGTTCTTATGTGACTCTGTTGTTCTGTTTTGTGTGACTCCGTGTTATGTGGAGCATTATGGTCCTGGAGAAACGTTGTTTCGTTTCACCGTGTGTTGCAACAGCTATATATGGTGTAACGACAATAAAGCTTCTTTAAACTTGAACCAGTAAATGTCTTTCACTTTTCCTTCCTTCCGTCTTCCTTCCTTTAGATCTTATGAAATCATTTTATACCTTCAGTTCAGCAAGGTCTTACAATATTAGTTGCTTGCCTTGTAGCTTCTGTAAACAGTGGTTTTTTTTGCCTGTAGTTTAAGACTGAGCCACATACACTTACTCAGCACTTTTAGCCAACTTCTGTTATGTTTGTAGATGGAACACTGCACTGCAAACATCAGTTACTGGACACTGCATGGATTATGGTATGTTCAGCGTCATCCTGTTATTGCCCATACGTTTTCAAAGATATCCGAAGTGTTTAGATTAATATTATTAGTATTTGTGCCCAGGCCCAACACCGGTGCTGAATGTAACATATCCTGGCATTTTAATGCAAGCTTGATTGAGGTAAGTGTGTGTAAGAGTTGATATTGTGTAGATTGAACCTTTAGGTTCAAGATATTTACACATGGATGTAAAATAGTCACAGCCATGCTATTGAGTGAGTGTTTGACAGATGTTTTCTGCTACAAGGGGGTGTGGTTATAATTTTGTCAATCTCTCGCTGTCAGAATCCTTATACACTATGTAGACAAATGTATCCGGACCTGTTCATCACATCGTCTCAGACTTAATCCTATAATAAACTCCACACTTCTGTGCAGGTTTTCTACTAGAGTATGTAGCGTGACTGTGGGGAGTTGTTTATTCAGACACAATAGTGTTAGTTAGATCAGACACTATTGTTGAGGTGAGGAGGTGCAGTCGGTGTCCCAATTCATCCCAAAGGTGTTCAGTGGGGTTGAGTCAGAGTCAGGGCTCTGTGCAGGACACACGAGCTCTTCCACTTCATAACATCCGGAACACACCATGTCTTCATAGAGCTCAGGGGCTTTGTGCACAGGGGCATTGTCATGCTGGAACCGTGTTTGAGTCTGTTGGATACAGTGAAGGAATAATGTAACGCTACAACATGCAAAAACATTCCAGATGACTTTGTGCTTTAGACTTTGCATCAACAGACAAGTGTCCACAAACCTTTGGCCATATAGTTTATTTAAAGATTTCTGCACAATCAGTAAAGAAACCTGGCATAGGTCTTTAGATGGCCGACCAGTTGCAGGTCTTTTTTTATTTTTTTTAAACCATGTATCTAATTGTTAACTGATTATCTTTATTCACTTTCCAGGACCTGCTACCAGCAATGGAGACATTCTGGCCAGATCTTCTTAAACCTAATTCTACATTATTCTGGTATGATTTGTGCTCTTTTATCGATTTAAAATGTATTACTTAGGGTTAGGACTACTTAGACTTTCGAATTCAATTCAATTTTATTTATAAAGCGCTTTTAACAATACACATTGTCCCAAAACAGCTTTACAGAAAATACACATTAAGAAGAAATAGAAAAAATGTGAATGTGTGACATATATCCCAAAGAGCAAGCCTTAGGCGACGATGGCAAGGAAAAACTCCCTAAATGTAATGTTAGGAAGAAACCTTGAAAGGAACCAGACTCAGGAGGAACCCATCCTGATGTGTGGGACAGCAAAATGTGTAGCTAGAGGTTATATGTATTGTAAATGTAGTCATATTAACATAAGTTCAGTCTTGACCCATCCTTGTACACCATCCATCAGTCAGCGGTGATCATCTCCAGTTCTGCCATAACGCACTTTCTCTCTGATGATTTAGGAAGCATGAATGGACAAAGCATGGGACATGTGCTGCTAAAGCAGAGGCTATGGACACACAGCACAAATACTTTAGCAAAGCCCTGGAACTTTATCACAAGTTGGACCTTGATGGGTACGTAAAGCTTTGCACAATTAAACTGCAGGCATTTATTATTGTGAACACACATTCATATAACGTTTAAAGATGGAGTTTTCACTATGGACTTTTTCCGGGTCAGTCGTCTTAAGCATTTCACTGTATGTTGTACCATGTATGATGTATGTACATGTGACAAATAAACTTTGAACTTGAACTTATCAGTGTTAGTTGAACATGATTTTAAATAACCAACTATGACATATAAACCTAAAGCAGTTAATTTAAGTTAATAACCATAATTTCTTTTGATTTGGCTTTAGTGTTTTAAAGAAGAGCAATATCATTCCCTCTGAAAACTACTACAAGGTAAGTAGTCATGAGTTGTGTAATAATCTTATTAATAAGTAATAAGTATGGCTGTGTGTGAGGAGGCATTTGTATATAATGTAGTTAAAACTTTGATTGTAGAAACAGAGTAAGTTTTTAATATGAATGTTTTTGCCAAATGTAGCCGTTAACTCCATCCAGCTCAGCGCTTTGGTTTCATGACTGAATGATTGGTTTCATTTTAAGTAAACAGCAGCAGCCCAATACGTTCATGGGCAGAGCTTAAAGTGATTGTCTGTGTGGGGAACCTCAGTACATTGTACTTCCAGGTGTTTTGTTCTTGCATGATTTGAAATGTGCATACTGCGTAACATTGAAACGTTTTTCGTGCATACGGAAACGGCAACTCATTATTTTCATTAGTCACATCACCACATCCTGTTTTTTTTTTTTTTATTGATCTAACTTCTTTAATTATCAACTAACCCATGTTATGGGATTATCGCTTACTTTCTGATCTTTTCCTAAGCTAAGAGATGTGGAAGGAAGCATTAATAATTCATATGGCGTAACCCCCAAAATTCAGTGTGTTACCCACAAAAAGGTAAAAATCAGAACGGATTTATTGTTAACATTATTTGTAAAAAAGGAATTTTTTCCTTCCTGTATTTCGACCGTTTTTAAAGTGTGTGAGGTTTTTCTTAGGAAAGCGAGTTCCAGATCTTGGGCCAGATCGAGATCTGTTTTGACAAACAGTTTCAGCTTGTCGACTGTGAAACGAGCACGAGGGCGCTACAGAGCAGCGACGGTGAATTTCTGCCTGTTGTCTTGAACAACCACCAAGGATTCGGTGTGTGTGACGTGTCTGTGCCAGTGTATTATCCTCCGCTCAGTAGCACGCCGCAGACGCCACGCTCACATTAAACCAATCAAATGTGCCCAATCAGGTCCAGTATGCTGCGGCTGCAGTTCACGCTTGTCCTGTTTGTTGAATTGTCAACCCACAGAACTAGCTATATCATTAATTTTGTCCATATAGGGTTGTAATTCTGCACATTCACATTTGGACCACTAGAGGTCACCACTTGCACTTTCAATAACCCAAACGGGTTACAGAGTGAATATGATATGTAATCATTATTAAAATGTCAACATGTGGTCATATTGACTGGGAAACGTGGTGCATTACAAAAATGTTATTAGAGTTCTGAATATATAGCATGTGTGAATGATTAGAGATGCACCATTACAGCAAATGTTAAACGTTAAACCAGAGCATTATAAGCATATAAAGTTGTCGTACACGTTACACAGTGTTCAACAGCTCATGAACATGTCAACTACAGAAAAATTCACTTCATCGACCATTTAAGAGGATCCCACGCTGTTGAGCCTTGTAGGCAGTCATTAAGCTCCACCCACATTAAAACCCTTCACCCCCTGTACTGTAAATCTAATCTGCTTTATTCCACACTACAAGCCAATTTATTGCTGGTTTTAATCACAATCGTCTCTTTCCGAATGCAGCTGTGTTTCTTGTGTTTTTCTATACTGAAAATAGTTAATTAAGGTGTTGGGGTTTTTTTTATTTTTGCACACATTTCAATTATTGTGGACTGACTTCAAATAAAATATGATGCATTTACTCATATTGACTGGATTATTACTCCTGCAAGCAATGGACAGTTTGAGTTTATTAGGTCATGCTGTCATATTAGTTTGGGGTAAATCGGCTTCCTGAACAAAAAAGCGGAAATGGTGATCAGACACTAATGTTGGAGTAAGAGATCTGATCATAGAGTGTATTTTGGCTCTGTGTACTATGTGTGACTAGTAGTTACTGTAGTATTTAGGTTTATAATCCTGCTCATTTGCATTTACGCCACTAGGTGCAGTCGGCGTTCTAGTTCATCCCGAGGGGGTTCAGTGGGGTTGAGTCAGAGTTAGGGTTCTGTGCAGGACACTCGAGTTAATCCACTACATAACATCCAGAACACAGGATGTCTTCATGAAGCTCAAGGGTGTTGTGCACAGGGGCGTTGTCATGCTGCAGCAGTGTTTGGGTCTCTTAGTTCCGGTGAAGGAATAGCGTAATTATACAACATATAAAAACATTCTAGACCAGGGATGTCAACCTCAGTTCCCAGAGAGGCAAATCCCTGCAGTGTTTAGTTCCGACTCCACTCCATTACACATAACATGCGGTTTTTAAATAATCCTGAAGGACTTAATTAGCTGGACCAGGTGAGTTTAATTAGTGTTGAAGGTTAACTCTGCAGGGCTGCGGCCCTCCGGGAACTGAGTTTGACATCCCTGTTCTAGACAGTTTAGGAAAGACGCATTTATGGGTGTGGTTTTAAGGTGTCCACTACAGAGCACCACTAAACCTTAAGATGGCAGGAGAGTGATTATTATGTTATGTAATTATTCTGTGAATATTTCCATATGTATACCTGTTGTATATGGCTCTAATACTCTGTGAGACATGGCTTGCGGGTAAAATAAATTGGTAAGTAATTTAAATGTCACTTTTTAACCTCAAATTAAGGACAGAATATATAAACCGTGTGAATGAATCATTACAAATGTTAAACCGTATAAGCAGTTCATTAAAAGCGTATAACGTTGACCTATGTTGTACACATTACACTGTCTTAAACAGCTCATGAATAAATCAGCTACAGAAATGTCCTTCATGAACATTTTAAGGAGATGCTAAGTGGTTGAGCCTTACAGGCATTCATTATTACTGTAATATTTTTATTAGAGTCCTTATTCTACCATTTTAAGACAACTTATTACTGGTTTTAATCAGTTTCTTTATTATTTCATGAATTTTAGATGTATTCGGATATTTTCAGGGAACTAATTTGCCAAGTTGCTGTTTTAGAACACCCCATGAAACATACAACTATAAATACACCGAATCTACTGTAATTTCAAATCTATTTAATCCTCCGCCTTTAACCCAGTAACAATAACCCAATTCTTTGCGTCTTTCTTGACTAATCATTCTTTTCCCCCTGAACTAGAGAATAGTATAAAAGCAGCCGAACATCCCTACAATAAAGGATCAGTCCTGGTGGGTGATGGTGGCTCAGTGGATAAGGCTCTGAGTCAGTGATCAGAGGATCGGGGGTTCGAGCCCTGCTCCAGACA
>JAOUQX010087892.1:0-11311 GCA_028566295.1 Liobagrus marginatus
TGCTGATTGTACAGGATGTACCCCGCCCTAACTCACACACTAAGTTATCTGGGACAGACTACAGCGCCCCCTAGACCTTGAACAGGATAAACGCTAGATAATAGATAGATGAATGAAGACCAAGGGTGTTCCAGCAAGAAGGATTATAGGCATACATAAAATACCTGTTTAAAAGAGGTGTGTGTGTGTGTGTGTGTGTGTGTGTACTACTTGTACCGGCTCCTGCCCAAAAATCCCACCTCACAAATCTAAATTGCTCCTCGGAGTGTGAATGTATGTTGTGCCCAGTGAGTGTCTGGATCGGGATCCACTGCAACCCCAAGAATTCTATTATTCTCGTAATTTCGATTTATTCTTGTAATTTCAATTTATTATCGTAATTTCAATTTTATTCTCGAAATTTATTCCGGAAAAATTTCGACTTCTATTCATGCCCCTGAATTAATGAACCTTTATTTAAATAGCGTACGTCAGTCGTTTCCCCATGTCAGATTCCTCAAATATCCTACCAGGTTTTGCCCCAGTTCCATTTAATACCCCTGTTCGGCATATTCTGATCGAGACCCTGCATCTTGTCTAATATCCAACCTGTGACCAACTCCTTCTCTTGTAACAGTCCCGGGGCCTAAATATTTCTAATCATCATCACCCCATCCCAGGACGAAACAGTCCTTCCTGGAGGTCAGTCTCAGAAACTGCTTCTACCCCATCTCAAGTCCTGCTCCTACCCCAGCATGTTTCCCTGACCTTTCCAAGCTGCACCATTGGTCCAAATATACTTTTCCTTCTTCTTTCAGTTCCAAGCTTTCCTCTTGGATTTTGACTCGTCCCCCAGTAACATTCTCAGAGCCCAGTCCCAGTGACCATCCATTATCCCGTGCATATCCCAATGTATCCCGTGATCCATTATCATGGCAGCAATTGGAATTTCAATTGTTCTTCACTGAACAAAAGGTCCAGGATGTTGAGATATTTCCGACTTGATGTTTCTTCAGTCGGGATCAGTCTGTTTGGATAAACTCCATTCCATCTTAGTGAACATTCCAGATGCATCCTCAGTAGAATCCTGAGGCCTATTTTCCAGTTTCCAGGCATAGACTCCACTGTCCGAAGCTAGTTAAGGAGCCTTGTAACGGCTTCCTGACACAGGTTCTTGCGTGGGCCGATAAAAAATTGATAACACAAATATAAATAATAAATGGCTCTCCGAAATGTCATTCTTTGACATTTCCGAACCCTAAGCAAATAAGTTAAGATTGCTTTTGGTTACTTTAGACTAAAGGTGAAACGCCTTTTCAACCGGCCATGCGTCCAAACCTGCATCGCCACGGCCGCGTATTTAATCCAGAATTATCGTCCCGCTCTCGCTGTGGAAAAAAAAAAATGAAGAAAAAAAAGTCATAATTGTGTTGAATAATTCACAAGATGAGAAATTGTTCGGGTCTAGGGTTTCGAGTGCGTATTGTTCCTGGACGAGGCCTCTCAATGGCTGCGAAAAACGGAACTCGTCATGCTCCTTAACTCATCGCTGGCTAATCACGGATTGGCTCAGTGTGTACAGGGTCCAGTCGTCCCCTCGGACGAGTGAAGGCGTCGTCCTTATTTTTCCATTAACGGTCCTACAGTCACACGGGGCTTGTTCACGGTTCCTGAAGAGCGGCATGCCGAGGGAGAAGCTCGTTCGACTGGACAGTGACGGTAAGCTCGGATCTCCTTCTTTCAAATACTGAGATTAGTTTTGGATTGAATTCATTCGCTCACTTCAGCTAAAGCAGCTTTTATCTGACGTGCGTGAAAAATGGCCATGACCTCACGTCCGTGTGCACTTGTGTGTTCTAACTTTTTGTTTTTACCCCTGAGGGCAGGAGAATCAGAGATTACTAATAATTAAATAACTATTGTTGGAAAGATATTTGACGTTTATGTGTGTAGGTTTAGGTGTAGCGGTAGGGTGTGTGTGTGTGGGGGGGGGTGTGTCTGTGTGTGCGTGTGTGTGTGTGTGTGATGTAGATTTAGGAGTGGGGTAGGCTAGGTGTGTGTGTGTGTGTGTGTGATGACTAGGTTTACACCTTAACGACTGAACCACAACATCCTATATACTGTGTGTGTGTGTGTGTGTGTGTGTGTGTGTGTGTGTGTGTGTGTGTATATATATATATAAACTACTGGCTTCTGTACAGCAGATAAAACGAACAACGTTTACTTCGTCGGAATTGACTTAGATGGAAGAAAGTCGAGACGAGAGACGGAAAAAAGGCAGAGCGACGACGAACAAGCACAAAGGCTACAGAGGAAATTGGTTTATCTTTACGGTGGAGAAAAGAACGCTGTGAACGGAGGAGGAAAGACAGACGGGATCTCCAAAGAAAGAAAGAACAGTAAGAACAAGAAGGCCAGGATCCAGCGGGAAGAAACGGAAGAACGCGGAAAGAAGAAAATGGAAATGATGCAAGCGTACAAGAAGGAAGCGGACAGCACGTAAGCTTCAGCTTCAACTAAATATTAAACCACAGGTAGAAGGAACTATATTGTACTATATAGGAACTACGATGTTATGATACGGCGGCTTTTTCGGGCA
This sequence comes from Liobagrus marginatus, assembly GCA_028566295.1. Taxonomy (NCBI): domain Eukaryota; kingdom Metazoa; phylum Chordata; class Actinopteri; order Siluriformes; family Amblycipitidae; genus Liobagrus; species Liobagrus marginatus. Next base: position 2,579 of record JAOUQX010087892.1, read on the forward strand.
ATGCTTTAAAAAAAAAAGAATAAAGTAGAAATGTTTGAGAATAAAGTCGAAATTACGAGAATAAATCAAAATGTCTTGAGAATATAACCTAAATTACGAGAATAAACCAAAATGTTTCGACATTTTCGAAAACAATTTCAAGAACAATTCCAAATCTTTCTACAATAAAGTCGAAATTGTAAGAAGTCAAAATGTTTAGAGAATAAATTAACATCGCCAGAACTTGAGGTGGGTTTTCAATGCAGAGCCTGAAGGAGTTTATTAGGGGTCAAGCCCCGTAGGGGCGAGACCCTTATTGTTTTCGTTCGCAAAGTTACGTCATATAAATTTTTCCTCTTCAATGTTTTCCAATGTGAAGTACAAATTTCTTCTAAGCAGCAAGTTGTAAGATTTTGCATGCCAAGAGAACACAATATGATACCATACCAACTTTGAGGTTTCTAGGACCAACGAGTCAAAAGTTATTTAATATAAAATATTGGAAATATTGAAATAAAACCACGACACTATTAAACTCCACTATGCCATCCCAGCATCACCACGGCAACTTAATCCGGCACTAAAGGTAAACAGCAGCGTTTCAGTGTATAAACCAATTATGCTTTTTGTCTACAATGCGCTATAAACGTTAACAAATAACCAGGAAGATGGTAGGATAAAATTAACAAGTTATTCCGTTTACTTATAACATGTATTTAACATGCATTTAAGTTATAGATTAAGCTTTAGCTCAGAGCTTTAATTTAGCGCATACGTCACATGCTAATAGTTATTTTATAAACACACAGAAATCAATGCCCTTACCTTCAGTACTTCTGAAAGTATTAATTCCGTATAAATGTTGAATGCCCCGGTGTTGCACTGGATCAATCTCAAATAGAACTCGATTACTTGTCCAAGTGCACTACATAGGATATGCAAAGTATACTACACCTGAGGCAGCCTATGTAGTACACTAATACAGGTGTCACGTGGAGCAAACGGCTTCCTCGATTCCCGGTAAGAATTATGGCTCAAACGCAGGCATGCGGTAAATAAGTCTCTTTATTGAACGAAAACATAAACTTGACACCGGGATATCAGCGTGACCTCCAGCTCAAGGCAAGCTGGGGTTTCTAATGAACTGCAACGGCATTGTCTCCGCGCAGTCCCTATATACACACAACATAATTACTCTAAACTAAACTCAGGTGTGTGTGCTTAACGCTGCGGCTCAATGATACAACATAAAGTGAACACGGGTGTTTGCAGTGTGCTCATCAGTACAACCTCGTGCTCCTGTGACATAAACAAACATTAACATGTGCACCAACTAAACATGAAAACCCTGTGAGGCATACGCCTCCACGTTACAACAGGATTTCGAATAAAGCCGTTTATTCTTCGTCGTCTCTTTTCACTTCTAGTAGCCCTTTACTGCCACCTCCTGGTCGCGAACCGAATAAAATCTTAAATATGGGTGTTGGGGGTAAATCCTTTATAACTAGAAAGACTAAAATTGGGCTTGACCCCGAAAATTGTTGCTTGCTGCTATATTTCTTATTATTATTAGTAGTAGTATTAATATTGTCATTTATTCTCTAAATATTATGACTTTAATCTCGTAACCTTTTAAAAACTTTATAAAATTATTTTTGACATATCACTTTAGTGTTTATACAAAAAAAGCTAGTAAAGTTGAAAAATATTAAAAATCCTAATATAGTAATAAATCCTAGTAAAACAATTAACAATATAAATATATGGTTAACAAACCATAAAAGTAACACATACTGATTGTATTTAAATAAAGTAACTAAAAAATGTTACTACAAAATAATTCAACAAAACTTATTTTAACTTATATTACTATTCAATAATAATAAATAGAAAGGATCATTTATACCAATCAAATCATTTCTATGATTAGAATTAAAGACTTATTAAAACAATTCAACTGCAACAGTAGTATTAAAACTTTATGAAAGTAAATAAACATTTAAGGGGCGTTACAGGAATAAAAATATTAAATATGGTATAAAAAAATGATAATAAAATATAAAAGTGGTTGAGTTAGAGAGTCCAGCACCAGAGGAAACACGACAGACCCCAACATTCATCCATGAGGTTATTGATGTGAGGCAGCAACATTACCTGCATCAAACCATTATTTAGCATGTAGCATCTGGTGTTTTCTAGCTCTGATGCGAGCTCGTCATCAGATGGGGAGTTTACGGTGGACTTGATGACTGAGGAGGAGCTGGAGGAAGTAATGGAAGCCATCAATGAGAAGAAACAACTCGTCGCCACACTGAAAGCACAACCTTGGTCAATGCACAAGAAAATGTCTACACTCAGGTCAAATCATTACATTCATACACGCACGCACGCACGCGCGCACGCACGCACGCACACACACACACACACACACACACACACATACACACACACGCACACACACACACACACACAGTTTACAAAAAGCATGCTGGTTTTCTGGGGTCACATCCAAACCCGCTACTGAAAACATCTAGCATCTGTAATAATTACGGGATTAGATCATATCCTCTACTGTAATCTTAATGTTCACACAATGAGAAGAGCATATGCGTCATAGGAATCACGCCGGCCTTCCGACAGTATTACTTCCTTATCACCTTCCTCTGTTTTCTGCAACACAGTGAGGCGCAAGCGTTTATACAGAAGTACGAGGGAACTTTAGGAAAAGTCAAAGGGAAGAAGCTCTACGCCCTCAAGGTCGCGGTGATGAAGGTCAGCAGCCATGATCCGATATGTAATAACCGTATCGTTCAGTTTGTCCGTTATTGACCAGCATATTTGTTTCCTTGTTGACCTTTTTACCATGTTTTTACTCCGTCAGAAATGGATGCGGTTTAAGAGACACTTCCATAACTTTAAGAAGGCCTGCATTCCATGGGAAATGAAGATCAAGGAAATTGAAAGTATGTTCATGCTTGTATGTATTCTTGCTCGAGTCTGTACACTGTACTTACACTGTAATTCATATCATCCGTCAGGTCACTTCGGCTCATCGGTCGCGTCCTATTTCATATTACTGCGATGGATGTTTGGGGTCAACATAATTCTCTTTGCGCTATCCGTTGGCCTTATGCTTCCTGAGGTAAGGAATAATTCGAATAATTCAAAATCTTACGTGGAACGTTATGCATTAACTAGCTAAGTAACTTTGGGTCAGTGATCAGAGGGTCTGATATGCTGGGATATGTGCAACAATAATAAAAACATTTCACTGCATGTATGTGTATGTGATCAATAAGATCTGAATTTGAATTCGAACTCGTGACAGTCCAATAAACATCTGGCTCATATGTGAGCCAATAAACATCGCAACATCTGCCGAAAGATTCCTATTTACTTCTGGCCAAAATAGTGCCGTCAGGTCTACTCCAACTCCCAACACCGATTACATTTCCCAAGAACACACCGACTACACTCCCTACAGCACAACCTAATCTTCTTAACCCATTCAGTTACCTGGTTACAGTGTAAACAATGCCTGTAAATTTACATGGAAATTTAACAGTAAAATGCTGTTTTCATGTAATAGCAGCAAGTTGCTGTTATTTACAGTGCATTATGGGAAGACTTCTTCACTTCGGGTGGCGTGGTCGACCAACAACAGTATTAGTTAGTTAGGAGATGAAACCTATTGCCTGATTAAACTTAATAATCACATGTACCAAAATATGAATTGTTCCTATTACTATGTACTTTGTATTAATATTATTCAGTGGACTGTATATCATATTATATCATAGTATATCATATAGATATTCAGTGGACCAACATCTCTAGAATTCCTTCTTTACAGGCATTACTGGGGCTCCCATATGGGAGCATTCCAAGGAAGACGATCCCCAGGCATGAACTGTCCACCGCTTTGAACCTTGACATCGTCTGGGACCTTGAGGTCAGCACACTTGCGGGGATGTCTATGCGTTTGCACTGTTGTGCTATAGAAGCATGGTGATGTGAAGAGTGTGCGTGTGTGTGTGTGTCCGTGTCCCCACAGGGTTACGTTAAGTATTCTGTCCTGTTTTACGGCTACTACAACAACCAGAGGACAATCGGCTGGATGAGGTTCCGCATGCCGCTGTGCTACTTACTGGTCGTGGCGGTCAGCGTGGTTTACAGTTACGTGGAGATCATTCGAATGTGAGTGTGGGACGTCATGTTCATCATGCACTTCGACTGCATTTATTTGTGTGGGAGCACAAAACCCTTTTGAGTTATGCATTTGCAGTATGTTTGGGTCCATTTTCTCAATAGCGTACATCATTAGCTCATGATGCCGCCACCTGGGTAGCCACTGTGGTTTTGGGATCATATATGTGCAATTATTCTTTCTCCAAACATGTCGATGAATCTAAGGGCCCTGGTCATGTTGGGGACCCAGCGGAACCACATACTTAAAAGATATCATTGGGAGGTTGTTGGGAGGGTTTTTTCAAGGGGCCCGATTACAAATTAGCCAGCAGGGGTCCCAGAAACACTGCGTGTAGATTCACATTTGACATCAATGTTCGATGTAATAAAAAACTAGGTTTCGTGGACATCATGTCAGGGTCTGATGCAGAGCAGAGCTGCAATTCTTTAAGCCATCCAAGAAATGGTATGTTGCGCCACCTGCTGGTCACGTTTTCTAACGTTTGTCCACAGCATGACACGCAACGCCAGTCGAGAACGGGACGGAGACGACACACACTTTAATTACAGCTGGAAAATCTTCACCAGTTGGGATTACCTCGTGGGAAACCCAGAGACCGCAGACAACAAGTTTGCCTCCATCGCCACAACCTTTAAGGTCTGCCTGAAAGCGCCGGTGTGTGCGCACAAGCAAGTGTGTATGGGTGTGTGTGGCCTTAAAATGTGGTTACAAATGTCTTTTTCTCCTAAGGAAACCCTCATCGAGGAGAAAGAACTCAGAAAAGATGAAAACCCCCGAAGTACCTTATTATGCCGCATCCTGGCCAACATAATGGTTCTTGTCATCCTGGTAGGAAGTATGTATCTCACCTATTTTGTAGTGCACAGGTCTGAAAAGTTCTTCCGTGCTGGGATGAAGAAGTTCAATTGGTGGGAAAGAAATGAAGTAAGAAATCGAGATTCAACAAACAAACAAAAAAAAACTCCTTCAACAAAAAACAAAATACTTCAATCCCCTTTTTTTTCCTCAGGTGAATGCGGTGATGTCTCTGTTAGGCACATTCTGTCCCATGGCTTTTGAGGCAATAGGCCTTATGGAGCATTATCACCCGCGTACTACCATAAACCTCCAGCTGGTCCGTATCTTTGCGTTTTACGTTGGAAACCTCTACAGCTTCGTCGTAGCCGTCATTGAGCAGCTCAATCTCTCCGTGAGTCATCCCTTTGTCTGTACCTCGTTTACTTCCCATTTGAGAAATCAGACAACTTTCAGTCCAATGTCAACGTGTAAATGTGAAGAGTATCATTGTTTGTTTACTTGTTTACCAGAGTGTTGAAGAGGAGGAAACGAAGCGTAATTTGACCATATGGGAAGCGAACATGTATAACAGATCCATAGTGGAGAATTCGACCACTTTTCGTGTGGATCCTGCCGACGTGCCCAGAGGACCCTGCTGGGAGACTGTAGTGGGACAGGTACCTACCTACTTACTTACCGATCAGTGCAACCCACAAACCTACATGTCCAACCCCCACCTATCTAACCCTAACTCCAAAACCAACCCACGCACCCATCAACCTCCTTACTAATACACCCACCCATATCAGCCTACCAACTCATACTCTTATACACATCTACCCACCTACACCTACGTACATAGGTCACTATGTACACACAACGCGTACACATCTACGCCATGATACAGATTACTGACTGGCTATGCTAAGAAAAAGTATAGATACCTAAACGTATTTTAATGATGCAGCTTTTCTAGGCTAAAAATCCACCAATCTATCGCATAAAGAGTTCTAAAATCATTTTTCTTTAAAGGCACGGTAAGTGATTTTGTTCCAAAACATTTGTTGTTTTGCTGCCTCTTCATATCTCGATAACGCTCCTTAAGTTAAATGTTCTAAATGCATTTATAGCGTCTGTGGAAGGCGTAGAACCCAATAAACTTCGTCCAATCAAAACGTTCGGTCCGAACATTGATACGCCATCCTACCTGCCTGTTAACATATGTATTAGCGTACCTCTGTGCATCTGTTAGCGCAGACGGCTACATCATCAGCGCTATGTTCCAGCGATAAACTTGCTGTGTGTAATTACGTTATTATAAAGTAGCTTATTGTAATATTACGGCTTTGCACTATATATTTACTCACCGCTGAATTACACATGCGATAATCTCTTGTCGTTTGAGCGTCTCCTCTGCCTCATATGTTTTGGAGGAGGCGTGGCTTTGGAAAGTGATCATGCAGGAAGGAAAGGGGTTCGGCTTTCAAACAAACTATTGTTAGCCTCTCCGAATTCACCTACCTTACCTTTAATAGCTAACAAGCAAGCTAACAGTAATACATTATTGGTGGCCTAATTGGAAATCGTATTAGATGTATTTATTTACATTAACCAGTATTAATCTGTAATGTTTGCTCTCTCTCTCTCACTCTCTCTCTATGTTTCCATCCAGGAGTTTGTTCGTATGGTGGTTTCAGACACACTGACTGTTTACATAGTGCTGATGGTCAACGACTTCCTCCGAGCAGTCGTGATTCGTTTCCTCAACCACTGCTGGTGCTGGGACCTGGAGTTCACCTTCGTGAGTGTTCAGGCCATCGGGCTCATGCACAAGAGCTGTACATATTCTTAACCGTCATGTTCCATCAAAGTGGCTCGAATTCTATACGATGAGAATGAAAAGCTATTCACGCATATTCACCGTATTAGTGTTGAGTGAATTTAAAATCACATTTTGTTCAATGAAGTTATATTAAATTAAGCAAATAAATCATTCATTCACAAATATATCAAGGCAGGGTGGTTCATATCACGATCATTATTCTTGAGTCATACGTTAGGGGTTTATTCCCTTAAAATCTCTGTGTAAACATGTCTTTATTAATTGCTGGCGGTTCAATCGATTAGTAAGTGTTATATGTAAGTGTGTTACAAAAGTCTCCTTTAATTATCCATCCATCCATCCATTATCTAGCGCTTATCCAGTTCAGGAATGTGGGGGCTCTGGAGTCTATCCCAGCTAACTTAGGTCGTGGTACATCCTGTACAATCGGCAGTTAATCTCAGGACTAACACTTAGAGGCAGACAACCATTCACACACACATTCACTCCTATGGACAATTTTCGAGTAGCACATTCACCTATGCACAATCACATCTGTTTGAAGGCGGGAGGAAACCGGAGTACCCCGGGAAAACCCACGCAATCACGGGGAGAACATGCAAACTCCACACAAACACCCTGGAAATCAGGAATCGAACCCATGCTCCCTTGACCTTCTTGCTGTGAGACAGAAATGCTAACCACTTAGCCAACGTGCCGTTCTAATTAGCCATCGCCATACTAACAACTATGCTTTCCCTACGCATATTTATTTATAGTAATGTACAGTCCAGGCCGCTGTTTTAGACAATAATTGGTAACCCTGAACCCAATCAGATTAGAGCATTTTATTTTAAGACGATCTATCTATCTCTTTTGTAGCCTGGCTATTCTTTATTCGATCTCAGTGGGAATGTGCTCACGCTCATATTCAACCAGGGAATGATCTGGTAGGTCTGAATGATCTTCTATATTATTTCATCTTTGTGTAGAAATCTCTGTGAAATTAATTAGCGTGTCATTCAGGATGGGGACGTTGTTCGCCCCCTGTCTTCCTGCACTCAATCTCATCAGACTGCAAACATCCATGTACCTCCAAGCCTGGTGTGTGTTGTGCTCCAACGTTCCTCACGAGCACATCTGTAAAGCGTCACGTTCTAGCAACTTCTATATGAAAATCCAGCTGTTCATCCTCTTCGCCTCCACGCTGCCCACCATCTTCACCATCATCTCCATGCGCCCATCCTTCGACTGTGGGCCATTCAGGTATCTGTAACCGACAACACCACCACTTTCCTTAACGTCTAAAATCCATCGCGTCTTCTCATGCAGTCAGGATGAAACGCTGTTTTGCTTTTGGTACTATAGAATCTGACGAATCATTAGAGAGTAGAACGAACTTTAAGTATATGCTCCCATAGTATACTAGTATGCAGTGCTTCTCCTATACCAATAGGGTGCACCAGATAGTAATGTTGAATTATGTGCTAAAAGTAATGGATCACTTAGCGAGAACTTCCTTCCAGATGTGCTCCCCTCTTCCTCCTGTAATAATTTCTGCACATCTGGAAAGGTTTTCCACCAGAGTTTGTAGCGTGACTGTGTTCATTCAGACACGATAGTGGTAGTGAGATCAGACACGGTAATGTTACTGAGATCAAACACGATAGTGTTAGTGAGATCAGACATGAAAGTATTAGTGAGATCAGACACGATAATGTTACTGAGATCAAACACGATAGTGTTAGTGAGATCAGACACGGTAGTATTAGTGAGATCAGACACGATAGTATTGGTGAGATCAGACATGATAGTATTAGTGAGATCAGACACGATGGTATTAGTGAGATCAGACATGATGGTATTAATGAGATCAGACACGATAATGTTAGTGAGATCAGACACGATGGTATTAGTGAGATCAGACACGATAATGTTAGTGAGA
>JAOUQX010087933.1:0-11305 GCA_028566295.1 Liobagrus marginatus
TTCCTTTGGAGATCTCTAAACGAATTTCTGCAGCTCAATAAAATCTACTTTTTGCTTTTTCCTCAAGACGGCTCGAACTGTGTCTCATTTTTAGGCAGGTGTGCCTTAATTGGACTTGATTGGACTTCAATTTTTGTATAGAACAATTTAAGGTAAAACAGTGTGAAGTGGTAATTTGGACAAGACCCCCCAGGCGTGATATGAGGTTCCAGACTTGAGTTTGGCGCCGACACGATGAATTTGCCTAGGGAGCAGAGGACGTCGCTCGGTCCGCTACCTTCCTCAGTTGACTACCTTGGCCTAGGACGTTGCTCGTACCTCGCTCCCCCATTTGGCGTCGGCGCCTCCCTTGCTCCCCCCTCAGGCCTCGGCGCTCCCCTCGCTCTCCCCTCTTGCTGCCTATGCAAATCCAGCGTCGACCTCAGACTTGCTGGTCCCATTGCTCCCCCCTCTGGCCTTGCCGTGCCCTACGCTTCCCCCTCGGACCCCGCGTATGCACGCACCCCATGGTCCGGGCCTGCCCCACCCACCCTGCCTCCGTCGGCCATGGTCTCGGCCCGGTGTCCTGGGTCCCTGCCTGAGTCCCCGGCCCTCCCCCATGGCCCACCATAGGTTGTGGAGGTTTCTGTTTGCGCACCCGGAGTGTGCGCTTATGGGGGGGAACTGTAACAGGCCTGGACAATGGCCTGGACATCCGCCTGAGGGCGCCACGAGACTGTGTTTCATTGTCTTTCTTTTCACAGGCTTTCTGTTCACACATGCACACACCCAAAAGTCACGCCCACACCTAACCACGCACACCTGATCATGTTTAGTTCTAGTAATCTTGTGTAGGATAAAAAGGGAGCGCTGGTTTAGACCAGCGCGGTTCATTAACTGTTTCATGCTTTATGTTGGTGTTTATAGCCGAGTGGTGCACGTTAAAAAAAAGACTATGTTCATGCAACCTGCGCTTGGATCTCGTGCATTACTTGGATCACGTCTCGCGATCAGAAGTGAGACGTTACACCTTGCACAACTTTTCTATTTCATAATAATTATATAATTAATCATCATTTCATACATCCCCCCTATTGACACATGGCCTAATCCCATTTTCTCGAAACCTGCAGTAAAAGTTGTGCAACGTTCGATTGAACCGTTTGCACTGGCAATTTCCAGCTGGATGATATGGAGTAGTTCTAGATTTCTTTACCACATATAGCTGACACAGCTGCTGGACCAACAGGGATTCAAAGCTGTGACCCTGGTAAGAAGAAATCTAACCCGGGACCCCAAACGTATAAAACCATTTGATACAAGCACTTGGGCAACTGTCTCTGCATGTTGATCTCTAGTGGGCACAGCAAGGGTATATTTGCTAAATACATCTGTCATATATCAAAACATTGTCCACTCCCAAACAGGATGGTTCCAGCAGTTTGAAGTCAATAGTTAAGACCTCGTTAGGCTTAGAGGCCAATAAATGAACAAAACAGCAATAAAGAATTCCCTGCTTCCCCACCAATCTATCCCATTATTGTAACATAGTTAACGCAGCCTTAGAGCACTGTTGACATTCCTGCAATACAGGCAGCTGACAGGTTTACCAAAAACACCAAATCTCTCCAATCACTTGGTCCGTCTGTTGCAAAAGCCCCACATCGGTGGCTGAGTGACCCGTCAGTGCCTCTACCATAGATTGAGCAGCCGATGAAACTGGGGTAAGGCCTACTGCCTGCTGCACTGATATCCAGCATTGCCAAGGGCCCCAGCACTCGACGCTCCATGGGCCGGTATCAGGAGGGAAGCATGAAAGGACAGAGAGATGCATTAGTTAGCCGGCAGTTTGAAATAGTATGTGACAGGATTGACTTGATGGATAACTTTGAAAGGACCCATGTACCTTGGATTTAATTTTTTGCTCTACAGCTTCAGGAGTAGGTCCCGTGTAGAAAGCCACACCATTTGACCTGGCTGGTAATCAGGATGGCGACGTCGGTGTTGATTCTCCCTCTACTCTTACGGCTGAGGTGTAATCACTGATAAAGGGTAACCTGGAGCTGGGACACCTACCAACTCACCGACCTCCACCCCAACGACTCTGCCTCCACCACAAGCACTTCTTGCACCAGCACCAACTCCTCTTCCTCCACGGCCTCCACCGATTACCGACCACCATCGCAACAGCCTCTCTACCCTGCTCTAGCAGCAGCTAGAAAATAGGTAGCAGCAGTAAATCAGCAAGCCCTCAGATGACCACCCAACTTACGGGGATGGGACATCCAGTTCCACTCCTGTTGCAGCCATATAGAGACTTTATAGCCCAGCTCACCGAAGCAAGCACAGAGGGTTTTCTGGTTCGAGGAGATTTGTCTAAAATAATTACATGCAAACAGGAGAGTGATGAGACTGTGAATCACTACATGGCAAGACTTCTGGATGTTTGCAACACTAACAGTGGTGTGAATACCCCGGATAACATGGGTGGCAATCCACTGACTGTATCTGAAAATACTGAGGTCAGTATTTGTGAATCCTGGGGTGGGGGGTCCTACCAAAACTAGCAGACTTGGTGAGAACACAAAGTGTGTGACCATCGACACGTGCAACCTCCAGACACCTGTTCAGCACGTCAATCATGCTGTAAAATTTCTGAGAAGGGAAGAGGAAAAGCACAAGGAAAAGCAAGAAGACATGAATTACCAGCTGCTGAAGATGATCGCTGGAGAAGGTGTACTACCTTCATCAGTGACCACACACTATGGCTTCGAGTAAAGATCTTGTCTCTTCCATTTTGACCACTCTATCAAAAGTGTGTCAAATCAAAGGTGTGTCTATTGACTGCATGATGGGAAAGCAAACAAGTAGCATAGCTCATAACTACACAGGGATATCCAGGCCCAAGCAGTCGACAGTCTGAATGCCACTGATAGCCTGATGCCATGGGCAGCTCTGCCATCACCAAGATTCCAATACTCCATCTGCATGGAAAACTACAAGGGTAATATTCCTTTAGGGACAATCATCAGGTCCATGTGCAATATCACGTACAATGGCAGCACATCAGCTGTCCATCCAGGTAACAACGGGACAACCCATGTGCCAGATTGGTATTGGGTGTGTGGGAAAATGGTCTACCTCCATCTACTGTGATGTGGACAGGGCGATGTGCTTTTGTTCAATTTAACAGTTAGTTTCTGATTGTCACTTATGACCCGCAAAGAAAAGGTCACCACATAGTACATTCCATAAAGAAGCGGGGCAGTTAAATTTGAGCTCACCATTTGTTCTGTACGTGTGGTATGTGAGCGTGTTATAACATGTTGTAAAAGGGTCAGAGGAGGATTTAGGAATGGAGGTTTATTACTATTTCTTGTTTTGGTCAAGAGAAACAAAAGGTACAAGTGAAAATAAGTAATAAACCAGAGCCAGAAGTGAGTTTAAGCTACCCAGCTGCAAAGATCCAGATCTAGATAACATTACATTAAAGATTAAAGATCTAGATAACATTACATCTTAAAACCTTTATGACCCTACCCTTCCCTGCCCAGGGTAGCTGAAGATATAAGCTCCTCGGACAGACAGCTAGGTTGGAGTTGGTCTAGAGTGTTATGCTGAAGCTGTACATTTTAGACCAATTTGCTATTGCCTACAATAAAGAAAATATTCCTGTTTGACTAACGTTTCCATCTCTCTTTAAGGTGATTTACTCATTGATAGGTACTGTAAATTTCCAAAACAATGCTTGCACGCTTCTTTAAGTGCTACTAGTTCAGTTGCTTGAGCTGAGTGAAGATTTTGCAACCTGCCACAGCAGAAAATGTCCGTGTCAGAAACAACTGCGAATCCTACCTTGTTAGCCCCAGGGGCGTCGGTGCATGATGCTGAACCGTCAACATACAGTACCATATCAGCATTTAACAGTGGTTCATCTCTGATGTCCACTCGTAAGGGGGAAGCCTCTTGCATCGCTCACACACTCTCATGTGATTCACCATTATCTTCTGTTGATAACAGTGTGGCTATATTGGAGCACAACGTTTTAGTATAATGTTTGGCATTTCCAAAAAGGTGGAATTATCCCGCAGCCGCAGCTGCTGTTAAATCTGATGTCTTCTGATCTTCTAACAACAGTGTGACTGCATGTGGTACCAAGAGGTTGAGCTTTTATACTTTTTATATTTATACTTATATTTTTACTTTTAGGTTTATACTTTTGTATATTTTGGTCTAATATCATAATTGTGGTCTCTTTCGATTTCTAGAGAAATGGCAAGTCAAACGATATCTGGTGTTTTCTGGGTGGCCATTCTGAGCGTCGCCCTTTTTAAATTTTGCTTTTAAAATTCAGTATTCAACAAAAGCAATTGTGTTTCCACTTATTCACCCAAACACTAACCCAAAAACAGAGTGACACCCACACATAGGGAAGATGCCCCTTTTTAGAGAAACCTCCAAGGACATCGTATGTTCTCTTATCTTTGGACATTCCTCTCTTGTTTTTACTACAAATCATCTTGAAGACCTTGAAACCTGTTTAAGCCACTCTTCGATGCTAAGTGCTTCTTTTCTGATCTGGAGGTATGTGAGGGTTGACACAAACACAGCTCTAAATTACTAGCCCAAGTCGTAAAATAAAATTATGCTTCACAGTGTTATGCAGGAGAGTTCTGGTTGAGGGCCCGGATAGCTTGCGGAAGCTTGCTCAAAGAGTGGAAATGCTTCCCTGACCGTAACAGAGAGAACAGTCCATTGTTTGGCTAGTTGAGGTCTTTCCCAATCTTCCTGGCCTTGGGTAAGCATTATTTTTAATAGATGGTGTGCAGGTCAGGAATTTCAGTGTGGATGGGACGCTCAACCAATCGCACCGCCCTCTGAAGAGCGCTGTGATCCTGCCGGCCAGGATGCTATCAACAGCGCAGGTGTAGAAAGTCCTGAGCATGTTAGAGGAAAGTTTAAAGTCCTTTAGACATCTGAGGTGGAAAAGACACTTTACTATGTGATCGATGTAACATGACCATGACAGGTCCTGTGTGTTGTGTACACCAAGATACCGGAAACCGTCTACCCTTTCCACTGGGGTCCCATTGATGGTGAGTGGTTGGTAGTTCCTTTTTTTTTTTTTTTTTTACCATTTTAAACCATTTAAAGTGTATATGAGAGAGGAATGGAACAAATGGATGATGGATGAAACCCAACATGAATTCACGCCGAAGGGCGCTTTAAAGCGATCTACAATCAAACAAGTGTGTCAGTGGATAAAACAGTCGTGGTCTAGAGTGAGAGAAGATATTATTGTTAAATCTTTCAAGAAGTGCGGCATAAGTAATGCTCTCGATGGCAGTGAAGACCATCTTATATATGAAGAGGACAACGATGACGATGAAGAGGAACAAGAAGAAAAAGAAGAAGAAGAAGAAAGTTCAGATGACGATTTTCAGGGATTTTAAAGGTCAGTTCGGTGTTATTAACTAAGAATTTTTTTTAGTCTGGCTTTGCAATCTAATAATAAAAATGGTAAAAATTTTATTATTAAAAAAAAAATTGCTTAAAAATTAAGTCCGTAGCGTCTTATAGTCCGTAAAATACGGTATCTGTGTGATTTTGCCTCCTTTAGACCTAAAGAAATCACTTTGTGCCTTATCTTTTGCTGTCAGTTTTATGGACAAAAAAGTAATATAACCATTTCAGTTTGACGGTAGTGACAACATAATTTTATATAAATAGGTTAATATTAATGCTAATCACAATATTAAATATTTCAATGTACGGGATTTCCTGGTTGTGACTGTTGTGGTTCGCAACCATAGTGGTAACATGGCTGTAAGAAATGTGGCGTATTTAATTGACTGCCTCTTACTTAGCTGCTCTAACTGCATATTTCCCCACCATGCACATTGTTTTACAGTAAAACTGATGTTAGTTCCAAAGGAATTACTTCAAGACCTGGCTAGTATTCTAAATAACTTGTTTACGTAGAGGAATTTTTCATTTGATCAGGTTGTAAAAAATTTTATCCCATGCATCTTAACCGAGTTTCCAATTTAAATTGGATTGGGCATTTTCATTCAGATTGGACTTTTAAACCAACTTTAATTGGAATAAAATGCTTAATATAAACGCCCATATTGACTTTTTAAACACATTTTTGCCACAAATATTTATTTATTTATTTGTTCATTCTGGCTTTTCACAGTAGTTTTCCGTGAAGACAAGCAAAGCAAATTTGCTTTTAGATAAAAACATTGTGACCGTTTGGGCTTTCCATATTTCCGGATTGCAGCGAAGGGCCGTGCACCTTAAAGCCGTCAGCCATGTTGTATCTCTGACAGTCCTTTCCGCAACAGGTTGTCTGGATCTTTTTAAGTATTTAAAAATCTCTGTAGTATCTTTCAACAATTAATTTCAACAATCAAAAACGACGTTGAAAGAGGGTGCTTACATCTCAATGGGATCACACAGTAAAAAGTGTTTACTTCTCGTTCGTGGTGGAACGTAAGTAGCAAAAGCTGTATATGTTGAAATTGATAGCTTTAGATATGTCTCTTATTATTGTTGTTTGATGTTAATCCGTGTAGCTAATTGTGGTGTTTTCAGATAATTGATACGATTCAGACATATCTGCTGTGTGTGGTGGATGTTGAGAAGGTTGCGACTTAGATTTAAATCAAGAAACATGAGCGTATCTAAATTATTGTTGGGCCGCAAATATAGCAAGCTAAATAAATGAATTGACAAGGCCTTATTTCATATGCCAGTTCCGTTTCTTGTGAGCAACGTTTTTATTAAATGAGACAAAAGGTGTAATGTCTTAGGGTTTTCGGTTAACATGAATGCTTTGAGAAACCTGTTAGGCAAGTTGAAAACCAGCCTGCCTGGCTCTCTCTCTCTCTCTCTCTCGCTCTGTGCTGTTTTATGCAGCGTTCACACTGCACGATTTTCGCCCCGATTTTCAGTCGCCGAGTGCTTTGGCAAAATCGCCGACAAATCACAACTAACGCGGTGTGAAGTTCTGACTGAAAAACACATCACCGTTGACGTAGAGCCAATGGGAGCAAAATACAGGGCAGCAAGAAGTTCGGGGAGGATCTGACAACAATATCAAAGTCAAGCTTTACTGTCAATATGCACAGGACATTCCGATTAAGCAGCATGTCTTCGGTTCTGAGATGAGGGGAATACTTTGTTTTACTTCATACTTTGTAAGAGAGGAAAAATAAGCTTGATGGACAAACTTAAAATTCAATGCTAAACGAATAGTTACACGTGCCCCCAACACACGCACATTTTTTCCGTTCCCTTTCCGCTGTGTTCTGTGTGACTGCACCAGAGGGCACTAATGAGGAGAGAAGTGGAATGTAGATAGACCGGGTTAATGGCGCAGTCATTTTCTCCTATTAACGGCTATTAACGCTTCAGGAGACTCTTGGACGACGACTCGTAGATGCGCTGTCCTCCTACATTGCTTGGGGACAGAAGGACTGTATTTTCTACACTGAAAAATACCGGTACGACTTGTGACGACGCAATGTCCGCTTTGGAAGTGCATTTCATCCCGAAAGTTAGTGTGGTCACGTCATCAATTCGGACAGAGAGCTCAACGTGCAGATGAAACGATTGCACAATACACTGCAGTGTTAGGAGAATTGGCAGGTGATTATGGTTGTGGCAGAGTGGAGGACTAAATGATCCGGGATCAGCTCATCAAGAAAGCATACGCTACAACAGCGCGTGAGAAACATGTATTGGATCAGCCTGCATCATTGTTATAACGCATCAGCTGCTGTAACGGTTGCATACCAGATTGAACAAGCATTGCACAATGTGGATTTACTTTGGGATACTGCTCCGGTACATGCGGTGAGTTAAAAGACTTCTCATTGTCAAGCTGCTACAAAAGACAGTCCTAAAACTAAACAGAGTAAGCCTACTGCACCACAGTATATTCGTTCTAGATGTGGCTCTAATATGCACTTGGCAAATACACCTGATTGTCCAGCATCTAAAGCTAAATGCAACTCTTGTGGCAAAACAGGACGTTTCGCAAAAGTATGCGGTTTGACAATATCAGTTCGTGCAGTTCTGCCCGAAGTACAAGTATGCGAAACGAACTGTGCAAATTCTGATGATAGGATTACGTGTGCAAGGTTTGACTAAGACAGGGCAGTCTATGGCGATTGAGTTTGTCGTGGATACAGGCTCTGCGGTTTCAATTTTGGCAGAAACTTTGTACAGGCATTATTTCAGTACATCTCCATTGTCTGCGCCACGTGTTCAATTGGTCACTTACATGAGGGGACAAATTCCGTCATAGGATTCCTCCCAGCTAACGTGTACCTAAATTGAGTTTCTGCTACAGTTCCACTCTGTTGTGAAAAACGGATCTGCCTTATTTGGAATGGATGTAATTAAGGCACTGAAATGTATGATTATTCATGACTGTACGGTTACTGTTTCTACTAACCTCTGCTTCAGTTCTCAGTGTTGCAAAGTCCCTGAGCCCATGGGGTGCGTGAAAGACTTCTTGCACAAGGTCAGAGTTCATGATGATGCCGTGACAGTGAAACAAAAACACATTCAAGTTCTCTTTTCTGTACATCATACAGTTTCAGAGGAATTGCAATCCCTACGGAATCAAGGTATTATTGAGCGAATCGATGCGTCTCCCTGGATTTCGTAATCTGTGCTAAAAGGTGTCGCTGGTGTAAGAAACTATTTGGATGATATAATAGTTTATGCCGCTACACAGACTGAACACAACAAAACTCTACACACGGTCATTCGGAAATTGAAAGCTGCAGGTGTGATTCTGAACATGCAAAAATGCACTTTCAAACAGTTCTTTAAAATTCCTGGGTAACATGATATCAAAAGAAGGGATCTTACCAGATACTGCTCACAGTAAGCTATCTTCTCTTGGTTCCTTGAATTAATCTCGTGTTACAGTAAATTCTTCCCAAGCGCGGGAGGTGGAACCATTACATGCGCTTCTGAGAACGGCTTCTGAAACTGTGTTTGAATGGATTGCAGAAGCAAACCACTGCTTTAAAAAGTTTAAGACTGTGCTGGTAGAGAGCCAAGTGCTTCCATTTGTTTGGCCCTATCTTTGTCTCAACTGATACTTCAGACTATGGACTAGGAGGAGTACTGACACAACTCCATGCAGATGGTGTAGAACGCACTGCCGCTTTTGTTTCGTGTGGCCGAGAGAAAATTTTACAGTGGAAAAAGAGGCTGTAGTTGGCGTGTTCGCTGTTGTGAAATGGCGTCCGTACTTATGGTGTTATCACTTCACCTAGCGTACTGACCACAAGGCATTGAGTACTTTACTGGCCACAAAAGGAATTGGCTGTGCTGGTATGTGAGTAGATAGATGGTCAGCACAGTTACTGTGCTTTTTCATATGACCTCGAATACCATCCTAGTGCTCAAAACCAGGCTGTGGCTTGCTAATCAAGAATACCCTTAAACTTGACCACTGAACATATTGAAGAACCAGAAATGGTTGTCGCGGTCTTCCCAGGGTTACCTTCTGTGTCCATGGAGGTTTTCACGTAAGCTTCCGAATCTTGTCCAGAGCTGACGTTAATTAGAACGCAAATACTGCAGTGATCAAGGGAACAAGAAGGATGTAGCTCCAGCTCTATCATTCTTTTTCATTCACAATGAACTCTCAGTTCATCATGTGGGGTAAACATCGTGTTGTTGTTCCTGTTTCTCTTCGTGCAACCCTGGTAAAGCTGGCTCACGAAACACACAAAGGTTTGGTCAGAACCAAACAATGGCTACTGGAACTGTAATGGTGGCCAAAAATGGATTCGTTAGTCCATGAAGTAATTTCAACCGGTCTTACTTGTCAACTCAATGATAATGATAAAACTGCAAGGACAGCTTCAGCTCCATTATAACCTGAAGAGTTGCTAGCTCTTGGCAAAAACTGGGTCTTGATATCGTCAGACCTTTCAAACATACTGCATCGGATTGTCATTTCGCAATTTCATTAGTGGACTATTCAAACAAATGACCTGAAGTGATGTTTATCGTCACGTTACTTCCTTCTTACATTCTGTATTCCCACGAGAAGGAAACACTTTGTTTTTGTGGATAATGGACCTTGGTTTCTATCTGCCGTTTTTTCGGATTTCCTTTCTGAATGTTGCGTCAAACACCTGCGTACAAGTGTGTATCACCCACAAAGAATTGGGGAGGTTGAACGCTGGAACAGAGTACTGAAAGAGTGCATCTTGTCAGCGGAACAATAAAAATGGCTTGGAGACCATCAGTAGCAGAGTTTATTCAGACTTATCGTGTTACTCCTCATGCTATGACCGGTGTTTTGCCATCTAAACTTTTGCACAATCTACAGATGAGGGCGAAGGTGGACATTTTTTCTAAGTATACCTTACCGATGTCGACTCGTGAAAAGATTGGACCAAGTTTGTTCTTGCTAAGTGATGGAAAGAAATGGAATGGACGGAGACTGGCTAAATTTCCAGACCAAATTGGAAAAATGGTTTAGGGCTCAAATCTGCCTGCTCCCTTTCAGGAGGAGTGAATGATGTGTTAAAACTCCGGTGTGGATAAAGGATTTCAAAAAACAGGGGGGGGGGGCTTATATGGCGGGTGCAGAAAATACCGGGTGAAGAAGTCGCCAAAAACATGTTCAAAAGCCTACCATGTGCTCGGCAATGCTGTATACAGTGCATGCCGCTCAACCAATCCTGGTGCCGATGCACTCTGTTGCTGAATGAAGCTAGGATTGGCGCGGCGCAGGCTGATGTCACAGCCTCTGCCGTGTACTATATATACTACAGTCTTCTACTACTACCGTATTGGCCTGAATATAGCGAATATAAATATAAAATAAATTATAAATATATAAATAAACATTTTTTTCCGAAAACGCCATCTCAAAAACAGCACTCGTGTTATTTTCTCAGTCTTGCATTTTAAATAGTGCCTGAACGGCGATTAACCAGTTTGGCCACCAGGAAGCGACATAGAGCATTTTTAGAATTTTTTTTTTTCTGTTCCTTTGTAAACGTTTAAACGTCCGAATGTAACAGCACGCTGGATCAGTGTTAGTGCTTTAAACTCGTATCGTTTTATTTTATTCAACCGCCTACTATAAATACAAATTTGTTTTAGAATTATTATTGATGACTATTTTATTGTTGTTATTATAATTATTAGTTATTATTTATAGCAAGTCTTTTATGAGGATCATCTGAGACACACTTCCACACAAACAGGCAAAAGGAAATGGTCCTGGGTTAAGTAAGTAATTGTGAGCTTGTGCTTGGCCATAGAACTGTTAAAAAAC
>JAOUQX010087960.1:0-11304 GCA_028566295.1 Liobagrus marginatus
TGTATAGTGTATAGTGTGTAGTGCAGTGTATAGTGTGCAGTGCAGTGTATAGTGTGCAGTGCAGTGTATAGTGTGCAGTGCAGTGTATCGTGTGCAGTGTATAGTGTGCAGTGCATAGTGTGCAGTGCATAGTGTGCAGTGTATAGTGAGCAGTGCAGTGTATAGTGTGCAGTGCAGTGTATAGTGTGCAGTGTATAGTGAGCAGTGCAATGTATAGTGTGCAGTATAGTGAGCAGTGCAGTGTATAGTGTGCAGTGTATAGTGTGCAGTGTATAGTGTGCAGCGCATAGTGTGCAGCGCATAGTGTGCAGCGCATAGTGTGCAGCGCATAGTGTGCAGTGCAGTGTATAGTGTGCAGTGCAGTGTATAGTGTGCAGTGCAGTGTATAGTGTGCAGTGCAGTGTATAGTGTGCAGTGCAGCGTATAGTGTGCAGCGTATAGTGTGCAGCGTATAGTGTGCAGCGTATAGTGTGCAGCGTATAGTGTGCAGCGTATAGTGTGTAGGGTGAGAGCATGTATTAAACACATAGGTGAAATAGGTTCAGTAGACTATGGAAAGTGAGGACATTAATACAATCACATGCGTTTGATGGATTGTATGAGCCGAGGTGATAACCGGAAATATGCAAATTTTTTATTAAATATGCTAAAGTTTTTACTCGAAAAATGAAAAAGTGATTGAAGACATGTCCAGCACAGATCAGAGGATAAGTGATAATTTATTCTACTTATTATTAGTTTTTTACTGTTCATGAGGAAAGTTGAGGCTCCGCCTATTCTGCCTCTCCTCATATGAATATAATTAATGAAATACTCAGGTGTTGAAATGGATGTAGCATTTCAGCTGTTTACGCCGAAGCGAGTCGCTGATGTGATATATGAAACAGGAAGTCATAAAACGGTAGCTGCGATCGCAGATTCAATATTCTGATTAATCTGTTTTTATTAATCAGATTAAGAGTTTGACTCATTGTACGTAGGAACGGGAGGTTTAAGGCAAACGCAAACGCAGAATGATGATTTGAATAATGATCACATGACACACAAACACATGGTTTAGGTCTCCCTCTGGTGGTCTGATGGGGTATAGCCACACATCTCTTACAGTAATGATGATGATGATGATGATGATGAGATCAGATGCACTAAGCACTTGTCTCTCTCTCTAGGGGAACGTTAACGGCCGGATTCAACCAGGATCTCTCGCTGACCTCCAGACGAGAATGAATTAACGCTCCGAGTTAATGTTTTTAATCGGTGTCCGTCGAGCGTCTGCATCACTCTGAATGAGCTGTTGTTATGGAAACTAAAACCTATTCAAACGAATGAATTAACATTATTATTAATGTTAACATAAACCTGCGCTACTGTCGCAGCTGAAAAACAATTCCTCGTCATCAACGTGACGTTTCCAATCAATCACGATCCGGAATTTAATACGAAGCCTAAAATGGCTTCCGTTTGATGCACAGAATGATCTCATTTGCATATCAAAGTTTTTGGAGGCCTAACATTTAAGTGTCTTTTGTTTTCATCGGCGCTAAAGACTGCTAACAAATAATAGAAGCTAATAGAGTAGCTACCAGTTTAGTTTTAGCCTGATAGCATGCTAGTCTAAAAAGAAACGTTTCAGTCTAATGTACAATTCTTGGGGGAATGTTACGCCACATCCCCATGTAAGCTTAAAGGGCCATTAAACCAGAAACTTAAGTCTGCTTAAACACACACACACACACTTGTGCTTCCTGTTTGTTCGCGCAGCAGTTTGTGAAAGCAGAGCGAGAGCTGAAAAGTATGGCGTTTATTGATCCTGATAAAAGGACAGATCCGATTGGCCGGAAACGAGGTCTTTCTCAACCGCTGGAAGATTGGAATGCTTTTAGAGGAAGTGAAGAGTGGGAGTAAATCATAATCATCATCATCAATGCATGAGTGGAGCTGAGGAAGATCTGAGCTTCTGTAATCACCTGGAATTCACATGAATATTGTCATTTTTGCATTTCATTTTTTAGCATACACACACACCTATATAATCATACACACAAATGTATTAATAAGATATTCTTTTATATATATATTTGTTTATTTCAAATCTAAATTAATTTAATTAACCCTTACATCAAAACTCATCATGCAAAAAAAATAAACAATTTTTTGGAGAAATGTGTCTTTCTTTTTTTTTTTTTTTTTTTCCCCCAACGGTGCCAATAGTTCTAAAGATGACTACGGCCATTTTGGATGGGTTTATTTTTGTTGAGATTTCGATGTGCGTTTCTGTTCGTGGTGGAAACTCTGTACAATGTTGACTGGTGGTGAAATTAATTAACACTGGGCGAGACAGAATTAGACAACACTCTTTTGCTCGCACACACACACACACACACACGCTCCTGTGTATGTAGGAGAGGGGGGAGTCCATCACACCGCGGCTCCCTGAGCACAAACTAACGCACGGCGTAGGCAAGACAAAACTAAAATTCAAATATCATAACATTAAATATTCCTTACTTTCTGGCCTTATATCAAAATACTGATCTGTTTATATTTCTTATAAATGATCAATTACATAGTGTGTATTCTGTGCTCATTACAGGGACGCTTAGCAGTACAGTAGCAGAATAAAAAAAAGCACACTAAGATTTATAGGATGCGGTTCGGGATCTCAGATTACGGAACTAATTCTATAGGCACGTTTAGATTCACTTAAGGAATCTAATGAAGGGAAATAAACTCTGCGTAGGAGCTCGAGTTCTTTAACACAGAATTTCAGATAGTTTGTTAAACCCAATAATAAAGTTTAATAAAGTTTATTATGTTTTATGACTGGGGATGAAACTGAAATAGTCTCAGAAACAGTTCCACTGATCATCATTGTTTCCATTAACCAATCACAGATCAGTATTGTTTCCATTAACCAATCACAGATCATCGTGTTCCTAACACATGTCCAAATGTCCAAACACTGATCATGAATTTCCCAAACACATACAGGATTGTTCTCAGTCTAATCACTCAGTACCTCCGTTCTTCTTTGGTAATTAATTACAATAATTAAAGTGTAATTCATAATTTCAGCAATATTTTTTTCTTTGTGTCTATTTTCCTAAAGGAAAAAAACACAATTCCCATTCATTCCAATGACTACTTCTATATTATTTATTACCAAATTATCGTGACGTCATCGCATAATTAAATCACACAGTTGCTTTAGGTGTTAGCCTCCTAGCCTGCGTTTTATTAAGTACTGGCTACTAAGACTTCACACCCACATGACGTTGTTAAATAAATAAACGACGCCGCTTGGAAATAAAAGCAAAAATATGATATTTTCAGGGCTAAATTTGGTTATCATAATGCTAATCGCGTATTATTTGTGGGATTGACCCGCGGGCGAAGCAGCTGTTAACGCGCGCGCCGCTGATGCCAACTACAACACCAACCAGCTCAACGCGCGCGACATGGAAGAACATTTTCAGTATAATGGCGATCTAAGGGCACAGGATATACTGGAAAATACATGACCACGTCCCCAACAGCCCTAATCTATTGGATAATATTAGTCCGTTATATTAATAAAATATCCAGTCAGTGATCCGACGAGTGCTCTCGGGTCACCATGGTTACAATACTAGCGCATCTTCTACTAGCGCACTACAACTGTTAAAGGGATTAAAGTGTGCTATAGACATTTATATTCGCTTTGGGACCAGGCACTTTATCGATTTTCCACAGCGATATTAGTTATGATGATCAGTCCAAGTCAAGTACAACAATTTACCCCTAGTGCTCTTAACGCAGGCTTAAAAATGCGCAGATAATACGGTTAATACGGTACACCAGTAAATAAAATAGTATAACCAATATACGAATGTAAAAATGATAAAAAAAAATTTTATATTAATCGTTTTAATTCTGATTAAATAGTTGTTTACACCCAGAGAGTCCTGACAGAAAAACAAGGCCGTGCCCAAACCGACCCGCTCGCGCTTTAAACTCATTATAACCATCATTAGCGAGAACCATTAGCGAGAACCATTAGCATGTATAAGACATCAGGTAAACCCGGGCGCATTTTAATTGGAGATAAAGAAGCAAAAGCAAAATAATAAAAGCGGATGTTACCTTAAAGCATCCTCTCCGCTTTGGCCTTTTGTGCGTGTGTGTGCTCCGCACCTGCAGCACGAAAAGAAAAATAAATCACAACGATGAAGCTAATCCGCTTCCTTCCTTCCTCCGATAAAAACCGACGAGTTTCCCGTTAACGGTTTACCACTAAAAGCTTTAGTCATGTGTGAGAGAGAGAGAGAGAGAGAGAGAGAGAGAGAGAGAGAGAGAGAGAGAGAGAGAGAGAGAGAGAGAGAGAGAGCGAGAGCGAGAGAGAGAGAGAGAGAGAGAGAGAGCATCCCTCTGTAGAACAGCCCACTGCCGCGCCTCAGCTCCTGTCCCTACACTCACGAGTCACTTCACTGAGTCGACTCTTTTGAACCGAATTGACATGCGCTACTCTGCGCCGGCTTGATTCACCACAACTGATCGATTCTTTAATGAATCATGACGCTGCAAACTAATTAAAACTTGACCTGATTTATCTGAGTTAAAACGAGTTAAAGTTTCTGTTAAACTGGCTGTGAACAAACATCGCTATAGCACTGAATCTGGTGTATAAGCACAAATTCTCACCACACTTATATTTATATGGAATAACAAGGTAGAGTTTAACAACAGATCAATATCCTATGATATTTATTTTGTTGTTCTTGGCGTGATTCCAGTGTGATGTCTCTATTCTTTATTCAGTCATATATCGATCGGGACAATAAATTAGAATGCCGTAGAAAAGTTTATATTTAATCAGTAATTAAACTCAAATTGTTAAACTCATTAAATAAATCCAATACCCACAGACTAAAGTACTTGAAGTCTTTGGTTCTTTTCATTTTGATAATTTTGGCCAAATTTAACAAAAACCCACCAATTCACTCTCAACCAACTAATTATAATACTATTTCTTCTACTGATTATTATGCTAATTATAATACTTCCTAAAGCCAATAAAAACATTATCGTGAATTGTCCTGCTGTAGAATGGACTATGGAAGTCCAGGGTAACTTGACCATGACATCTGCATGTTTTGGTTTCTAGTTTCTCATTTTCCTCTTGACAATACAACACGCATTCTTTAAGGGGCTCAGCTCTGGTGAGTTTGCTGGTCAGTGAAGAACACCAACACCGTGGTCATTTAACACACTTTTGGTCATTGTTGGGATTTCAGCAAATTATTAAGACGCTCGAGCCGCATTACGAAATCCAATTAAAACAGAAAATAAAGTGATCTTACAAAACACTTGAGCGGAATAGAATTTAAAAGTGCCCCCTGGTGTTCTGAAATACTTTACGTTGATGTTAAACAGAACTGTATGTTCATACATATACGTACAGTAGTATAATAATAATAATGTAAGCACGCTTTAGTTACAATGATGATTTTCGCAAGAGTGAAGTGTTTCCCAATAATAAAGTTTCCTTTTTTCTCATTAAATTTGACAGAAACCATTTTTTCCCAAAACACACACACACACACTACTGCACTTGTGCCCCTAAAACCATGATACGTGCCGAACCATGAGTAATTTGAACCGTTACACACCTAATAATACAAACAGTAAATATATAAGGGATAATTTCCATCACAACATCCTCTGCTGTGTCTTTAAACCATAAATGAAAAATTAAATCCCAAATTTCATCCAACAGAAAGAAATTAGACAGAGAGTGCTGGTATGTATTTAATTAGAAAGTGCTCACAACACACACAGCTTCACAATCTATAATGCAGATGAAAACAGAACATGTAGAACAGAAAACTGCAGTTGTTAAACAGACAAAAACAATAAACCGATTTCACGCGATCCTTCTTCATTCAAGGTCAAATCCATACTTCGGTATTCCGAGTCAAAACAAACGCCGAACTTGTCCTCATCCTCATCCTCATCCTCATCTCGTCTGATAGACCTACAGTGAAGAGATTGATGCGTGTGTTTCCCGCTGCTGGGCCACAGAGTCGTTTAAAGCAGCAGTGTGTAATTTTAGAGCTTTCGACTGCAGATTAAACGAGATTGTGTTCTCGGACTTTTCCCTGAACCGACTCGGATACTGTAACCGATAGCAACATAAAACTGCTTCCTGCTAGAACTCGATCACAGACGCATCAAATCCTTATAATAAGTTGAGAGAAAATGATCCTAGAGCTCTTTAAAGTACATCATCAACTATTAAAAAAAATCCATCAAAGTTTCCCTTAAGTGTTTTATTCCACTTCTACTTAATGTGCAACATCCCACACGCTACAGCTGCTGTAAACACTCGTCTCTTAAAAGGTATTCAGGAATTAATCTATAGAAAAGCAGCTTGTTATGCTACTGACAAACCGCAGTGTTCAAAAAGAAGAAAAGAAAAGTAAACTATAGCTGCTACGCTAACACGCTAACACACGTTCGGATAACAAAAACATTGTTTATTCTAGATTTAAATCCATTTACGGAACTGAAGGACCTGAAACAAATAAATATTCACAGCTAAATCTGATCAACTTTAGTCCTAATAAAACATTTAGTCATGTCTCTTCCCAAGTAAATGATTCCAGTATTAAAATAACTAACGCTAATATACAGGTATATTTTTTAATGTAGCACAAAATCAGATCAAAGACAATTGATTTTTTTGGAGCGGTGCGAACGATCGCTTAGATCTAAACGTCTCGATTAAAAACAACTGTATGGAATGAGAGCAAAATGGAAACAGCGTGTTCTACATAGAGTGCCTTTAAAGGAAACAGGGTTACTCTGCTTCAGCAGGTGGGCGGAGCTTAATTCCGGGCCAGAAAACGGTTAAAAAAAAAAAAGAGTAACAAGATAAATATTACAGAGATAAAAATTTGATGAAAGTATTCAGACAAAAAGTCATTAAAACATTTAACACACTCTTATCCAGAGCGACTTACAATGGAGCAGTAGAGTGTTAAGGGCCGTACTCAGGGGCCCCGCAGTGTTCGCTTAGTGGTGCTGGGAATCAAACCCTGGTCTTCAGATCAGCAGTCCAACACCTTAACCACAGATCTACTGTGTGTGTGTGTGCGCGTGTGTGCACGTGCGTAGGCAATCTCCTTACCAGCGTGTGGTCATTTCCAACCTGTATGATGTAGAGAGGGACAGCACACTGCACGCTCACGTCGCCGAGATCAAAATCGTCCGCTTCTGTTGCCGTGGTGACGGACGGCGCCGCAACCGTTAAAGACGGCGCAGCCAGAGAGTCGAGCATCTGAGAGCCAGACAGATCACAATAAAGAAACCAAGTCAGATCCACAGCAAACACCTTTCATTAATGATTACGGTTAGAAGCAAAGCATCATGACAGAAGAGACAAATTTGCATATTCAAATCTGATTGGCTGTTACACAGTATGATGTAATAACACTTCATCACAATGCTTTAGAGTGGAAAAAAAGGAACACTGCCTTGGATACAGTTATTATAAATAATTAATAAAGACTAGGTGCGTTCTCTAACGACTGGCGGAAGAGTTAAAAAAACAAAAAAAGAACAGATTGATTAGTTTATGATTCACTCACGTCGTCCACGCACCACGGAACGGTAAAGCGGTCATCCGAGTGGGAGAAGCTGCTCACACTCTCCAGCAGCTCGTTGGAAGTTCCGTTGTTCTGCTGAGAACGTTTTATTATCCGCATTAAAGAAGTGACACTGTAGCAGTGGCGGCTCTAGACCATAGTAAGGGGGGTGTATACTTTTAACATTCATATAAACCTAGATCTAGGCACTTTTCTGGCATGTGTAAATTAAGTGATAAAAGGTATAGAACACAAATTAAACACACACACACCTGAAAATGTGTTAATGATCATCTGTAACATTACCACGCATTTATAAAAGCTGTACATCCAAACATGAGGGGGGCACAAATTTGATGACACGTGGGCGCTGGCCCCCCTGAAGTGTGTGTGAGCTGTGCTTACGTGTGCTGGTGTGTCACGGAGCACGCACGACAGCAGGCGGATGTATTCGGTCGTCGCCTTCAGCATGTCGACTTTACTGGGCTTGCGGTCGCGCGGCATCACAGGGACGATCCGCCTCAGGTACGAGAACATACTGTTCAGACTGCGCACCTGAAGAGGGCGCCAAAGAACACGCTATCATACTGAGAACCGGTGACGTGCTACACACACACACACACACACACACATCATTTTAATTATAACCCTTTTATATTATTTTAAACATTTAGAACAATTATCAACATTTAATGTTTTTCTGATGAGCACTTTAATTTTACTGCTTAAAGAAATTCTCCAGAAGGTCTCATTTAAACATAACATGATTGAAAAATAAAACTATAATTTTAATAAAGCCTGGACACGCGCAATAAACAAAACAAACCAGCCATGAGAGGCAGTGGATGGAAAACACCTTTAAAAAAAGAAAAAAAAGTGAGTCAGATCATTTGACTCTGCTCACCAAGAAGAGTCGACTCTTTTGAATCCTAAACAACTTTTCTGAACTATTATTAATATTCTTGGCCAAACTAAGACTGACTTTGTGATTCCGTTTTTAGTTTCATTCGGTTCAAAATATCGAATTAAAATTCTAAATGATTATGGTGCTATTTTATTAAACGTCAGTTTAACGAGTGCCTACGCACGAGCCTTTCTCCAGCAGTCCAGTTCATTGTGCTTGTGTTATGTCTAAAAAATCTCTGAAATCTATTCAGATTAAATCGGTCAACTCAAACACACATTAACACACCATGCGAAGTTCTGAGGAATTAGTTTACATTAATTAAGTTAGATTTAATGATTCACATAAAGTCATGCGTTATTAAAGACATCCAGCACTGAATCATTAATACTGTATAACTTCAATTTAAATCTATTAACTAAAGTTTTTTACTGTGTGGAATTTCATGAATTCATTTATTATGAATCGATTCACTCAATCAATCTCACGCGGGTTCATTCGCTTTAAAGTCAGACTTTAACACTATATTTTTCTTAATATCGTTTAGTTTTGACTTTATGCTGTTACAGTATATATCATTTATAATCCATGTGTAATATGCAATAACTCGTAAAAATCAGCCTCAATTAAACTAAACTCACGCATTTGGAATCTTCTGCAGACTTGCACATATTTTAACACATTTGCTTCTCATTTTTTTCGCGTGTAAAATGTAATAATAAACCGATAATAATAAATCTAAACTTTAACTACTCAATAACTAAGCAAATAATATAAAAGCTTTGAGAAAAGGTATTCCGACTCGTCACGTCGAATCATACTAGTTGACTCGGCTCACCACAAAGAGTCGACTCCTACGCTAATTAATGCTCCTTGCCAAATAGTTATGAAGAACAATGTTACTATTACATTTATATCAGTTATGTCAATATTAAGAATATTTATAATGATTATGTACAACAACAAGGGTGAAACGAAAAGTGTCGACTCCCAAAGTTCGGCTCAGAGTCGATTCCTTCCCCTTAAAGACAGGTGCACTAACCCGAAGCCGCTCTTTGGCGTTGGCTATCTGTCTTTTCTGGACAGAACCGTCTCTGTCCTCCATGTCCATGTACAGTCCTTCGTCCGTTCTGAACATCTTTCCGATATTTACGTGAACCGGAAGTGACGGCTCGGTGGTCTCACGCAACAAAATGTCGCCCATTAACTCTCTCTCGGGGACTCTCATTAATCCCCACCCCACCTTTAACTTTCCCCCGCTCATACTTTTACAAACTTTATCAAAGGCTCGAATACCAATAAACTTTAACTACACACACTCTCTTTTTTACACACAGCTGTACATGCTTGGTAAATATCCTGCTACAACTAAAGCTGTTTGTTTGTTCCAAGACTAAATTCCAATCCACGCGCACCTGTGTTATGCCCCGCCCCCTAATTAACATCAACACGCCGGAACTTCCTCAGAATAAACAAATAACCACGAGAGGGTTAGTTTATATGGTTAGGGTTATCTGATAGTGTTTAGAGTTAGTTTATAGGGGTAGTTTTTAGGGTTAGTTAATAGGGTTTAGGGTTAAGGTTAGTTTATAGGGTTTAGGGTTATTTGTTGCTGTTTATGGAGATAAATACACACAAAATATAATTAACGATTGTTATTAACATTAAGTTATAGATATAAACAGATGTACTGTGGTTGCTAAGCGACATGAAGTTCGCGCTTTTATTAATTAATTTAAATCCTGCCACGTGCGTGTGTGTATATGAAGTATTCGGCTTCGAACACGGCTCAACCAATCAGGTTTGAGACAGAAACTATGCGCAATTTTACGTCCCGACCGCTAGATGTCCTCAGCTGAATTCACGGCTAACAGCTTGCTTTCGTGACTCAACTAAACCTCTCTCACGCGCGTTTTCCCCATAAAGACTTTTATTAAACGGGTTCGTTTTTAATGTATACCTACTTACTTTTAATGCCAACTATATATTGGTAACAATGAAGTAAAAATGATCGATAAAACTCATTCTTTTCATTTCCGTGTGCCACCACGAACTGCACAAAGAAAGGACTAATAATGACCTTTAACTCCTCATTACGTCAGTGACGTTTCCGGATCTGATGGCCGGCGCTAATTATTTAACCTGCATTTTAAACTCGCCGTATCTGGGCGACTGAAAGGTAAGAACGATGGATAACTAATTAAACGCCTCTAAATGAGCTCGTTAAAAACGACGTGTTTAATGAAGCGTTGCTTAGTGTCTGCTATGCGCTCCTGCAGATTTGTTGTTCTTTTTAGAAGTTACTAATCACGTGATGCACGTGACTCGAGAACCGATTCACGAGTCGTTTGTTCACTTCCACCGACTCCTGATTTGACTCACGTTCCCTTTGGATTGTCGTCGGGGTAAATAAGGGGTTATTAATTTCATGTATTAATTTCTACTGCATGCTGATGTACTGTAAGTGATACACTGTTCTATAAAAAAATGAAGTTGTAAAGTTGATCAAACAAATCAAATGAACTGTGAAGTCCAGCAATAAATATAACACGAATGTCGTTCCTAATTTGTTTGGATCTGTCTGTAGACCACACACCCACACACGCAGCAGGAGGGGAGTGAAATGACCAGAGAATAATCCAGAAGCACAAACAGATTTTATTCAATTCAGATTCTATTCAATCAGAGCCCTAGAAATATGTGGCAAGGGCTCAGAGACATGACAGATTACAAATCCCCATCACCTGAAATGAGAAACGCGGACGCTACATTAGC
>JAOUQX010087975.1:0-11301 GCA_028566295.1 Liobagrus marginatus
TTTGTTATGTAAATTAGGGTTGTGCCTGGAGTGTACAATGGATGACTGGGTCACCTTACACCCTTCAGAAACATATACGCTATACCATTCTCCAACAGAGCATGAAGACCCAATGCGGGTACTCTATTTTTGTATTTGACTCCTCAGATTTGAGTGATTACTTTTTCTTTATTTTTTTCTCACTTTCTGCTGTTGTTCCAGCTGCACTGCACACATGTAAAAAAATAGTCATAATATTAATAATAATGTTGACAGATACTTTCCGTCAATATATTTTTATCAACATCCTGTCTGCCAGTACTTCCTCTTTGTGAATCTCAGGTGATTCTAGGCAGAATGTATGTGTCAGGTTGTTAAGGTGCTGTTGTAGTTTGTTTACAGGTTGAAGCATAGAAAGTGTTTGATATGGCTGGCTCTGTTCCACATGTTTCCTTGATGAAAGGGAATGCTGTACAGTGGAAGGATTTGGGGCCTTGGATGGCCGCCAATCAGCATTCTGTGACCCCTGACGTGACAACACACCAACTGAATTTTACTACTACGGTACTTTATGACGTCACTGAACTTCGCTTGCGCGGATTGCGCATTGCTGATTGCAAATTGACAGTTACAATCTGGACTATCTGACTGTTTCGGCGAAATGCCCAAAATTCCAGATGTTCTCTGGGCCAAATTCATATGTACGTATAAGAGTTGTTTGTGATCGTGAACCATTTCACGTCACCTCGACATCTTCACACAGGCCTAAAAATGCACAGTTTCAGTTTAGACTTGACACCGTGGAAGGCATTACAACGGTATTTAAGACCCTAGCGTGGTCTGGAGTAATTGTACCTTGTGATCACTCATCAGTAGATACTCTTATCTTCCTTGTTTAGAAGAAGGCCATGGCGGCAGACCACCTATTGGGGGTTCTGCGAGATCTCAGAGCAGTGACTAGCACTGTTGAAGCGCCCGATCCCTGTTCAATTCTGAGTCAGATTCCGGCGAGTCCTTTATTAATTGATAATTGTCCTAGCTAATGCATTTGACTGTACCGGTACACCCAGACATTCCTGGTGATTTGAATAGTCACCAGGTACCCCTCGATAAGTAGTCTGCCTAAACTGCGATGCCTCTGCCTGTCGGTTCACAGGAAAAGCTGGCCAGCACAAACAAATGTACAAGCAGGTGATATTTAGCCTGTACGATTTGACTAATTCTGTGATCTGATCAGGCGGGGACCTCAGTGACTGGTATAATCGATGGGGGGTTTTCTGGGCCAGATTAACCTGTAATTATTTGAGTACTCATTGTGTTTAAGTGTTGTTTTGTCTGCTGTCCTGTGTCGGAGGATGTGTGTGTGAGGGGGGCAGTGTAAGAAGAAGGAGGGGCTCGCGCTCACACGTACACATACCCACACCACACACACTCACACACACATTTTGCTGCTCTTTTATGGCACATACGCATCGTATATGCACACATGAGAGGATAGAATGTCTTAAGATTGTGATTGACCTGGACCATGAGTTGAGCGTGCTAGTGCATCCATGAATATGGATCTGGTCCTTTGGCAATTTGATTTGTGTGAACTGTTGGAATTGTTGTAGTGTACAGGTTACTGTATTTTACATATCTGCATATGATGCTCTGTTCCCTGAAGTGTTTTTGTATATTTATAGCTCTAATCTTCCTTTGTGTCCTGCATTGATACTTATGTATTGATGAGCGTTTACGACATGCAGCACTGAAGATTGATTACTGACGATGGATGATCGAAGCTATACCTGCTTTTGGTTCCAGAAGTTAATTTGTGTGCATTAATCTATTTTTTATTGTTAAAATTTCTGTGCATAATTTTTTTATTTTCCTTTGATTAAGGATTCGGACTTGATTTATGACCTTTTTGATGCAATCTTTTTTTCCCCAGGTCATTTATTTATTTGTAACTGTGCAGCAGATGCATGCTGCGGTGATTTTGCTTCCTCAGGTCTACAGTGTGGTCTGTACCACAGAGCTGGTGGCTCTGCCGTGCTGCGGGACGTTGACCTGATCCTGATGGGGTGTGGCGTGCCACTGCTGGTAACCCTGTCTGCCCCAGCATTATTTTTCATTATGTTTCATCATTATGCTGAATTGACTCATGGGTTAGACCATGTGTCAATAGGGGGTTGTAGGAAATGATGATTTTAATTATATAATTATTATAATGAAATAGAAAAGTTCTGGTTTACCAAAGGGGTTCAGAATTTTTGTGCAAGGTGCCATGAGTGTAACAGACACAACGTAGGATGGGGAGTTAAGGACCCCTCAGGCACCCCATTTTAACTAAATGCACTGTTCCAATATTTACAGATGGATTTCATTGAACTTAGTCCATCCTGTGGGAAGGAAAACTGTCTGGTAATCATGGACATGTTTTCTAAATGGGTTGAAGTAATTTCCCACAGATAAACACACAGCCTCACTAAAGAGATGCTTAAAATTATCCCAAGATGGGGAATTCCAGAAAGAATCTGTAGTGATAACGGTACCCTCTTTGTCAAACAGGCACTCGCATCCATCTCGAACATGTTCAGGTTCCAGCTTAAGATCCACCGCACATAGTACCCCGAGAGTGGGGGAGCAGTAGAAAGAGAAAACGATACTCTAATGCTAAAACTAGATGGATGCTGTGAAAAGACTGGGTTGCTATGGGCCAAAGCACTGCCGCTGGTTGTTCACTAACAGAACAAAATCTAACCTGAGCCTTTTAGAGATTCTTTTTTAGCAGGCCTCCAAGCATGGGAGCAGAACAACTCCAAGGAGTGAATTTTGGGGACCGTACAATCATGTGTGATGATGAAATGGTTAAATATTGTGAGAAGGTTGTGTTCTGCTTTTGCTTCTGTTACTAAGCAGGTTAGAAGGTTGGCGAGTGGATTGTGATCAAGGACATCAGACGTACAAAGTGGGACTCTGAACGTTAAAGTGAACCGTTCCAAGTGCTCCTTGTGAAGACTAATGCCTGTAAAGTGGAAGGAAGAGCATCTTGGATTCACCAGAACTACACACATCGTGTTCCGGCGCCACCGACAGACACCAGTGACACACACTAGTGTACGGAGCACCCGATAGCTTGCTGGGCGGGCCAGGTGCGACACGGGTATGGGGAAGGCGTATCTGCACCTAATGCGCCATCACGTGAGTGCAAAGAAAGTTGGGTTAACTCTGACCACTGGGGGTGTGAATGCGGTGTGCTGGGCGCAAAATCAACATAAAACTATAAGCTTATCATGATCACCTCAGTCCTGCTGATTGTGTGGGTTAACTCTCTGTCTGCACACCCACATGATAACGAGTTCTGGAAATTCGCCAACTGGACTGCGAAACATCAAACTAACGAATCATGCTACATCTGTCAAGTGTGGCCTACGTCAGTAACCACACACACTATGGCTCTGAGTAAAAATCTTGTCTCATCCATTTTGACCGTACTATCAAAAGTGTGTCTATCTACTGATTGTATGATGGGAAAGCAAACAAGTGTCATAGTACATTTCCGTACAAAAGCGCTCATTCTCTGATGACATGTTTCCGTCACCAGAACACCAACTTAAACCCTAGTGGCAGAGATTCTGGGATGCCGCATTTCCTCAGTACGTTGTAACTCAAGTCTGGAATCAACTCGAGGTTACACATTATCAGTTGGCTACATACGTGAATGCAACAAACCTAGCCAGTGAAGGTATAAAAAATGAACTGACTGCACTCCGTCTTACTGCTATTCAGAACAGAATGGTTCTTGACAGGATCACTGCGAAGAAGGGGAGTGTTTGTCACATGGTAAGCTATGCTGTTGCAGCTACATTCCAGCCAACGATATGGACGATGTACAAATTTCCACTGTGCTTGACAAATAGAAGACGGTTGAAGACAGGAGGAAGGAGACGCCGGTTGGGGTCTGTGGTACTGTAACATCCTCCGCGTCTGCTATACGCAGAGGGGCGTGGCCGGGACGGCCACCCGAGGGACGCTAAGACCATGCATTTATGTTGAGTTCATGTCAGGTGCTTTATGTTACGTTCCGTCATTGGTTAGCGCACACGCTTAGAATCTGTTATGTTAAACGACACACACCTAATTGTGATTTATGTTAATTATGATGTGTATAAAAGAGAAGCGATGAGGAGAACTCATCGCAGATTGTTATGCTAGTTATACTAACCGCATAGCGTAGCTCCGGTTCAGCTTGCCTTTATTTCATGCCCTGTCACAGTGTCAATAAAAGGACCTTAACTCACAGCAGCCTGCATTACAGGTCTTCAATACAGGTACCGGAGCACTTACAGCTCAGACAACAACACCAGTGAGCTGGACATGCTACAGAACAATCTGCCGACAAATAACGACCTAAGCGGGCTGGAGAAAAGCGCGGTGAGGCTGGCTAGCCATGTTTCACGGTTCACGCCGCGCAATCAGAACGGAGCCGTTCAAGTCAGCGAGGCGGTTGCATCATGAGTTGCCTCCAAGGACTCAGCAGGTCCGTGAAGTACGGATCGGGACGTTTTACGTAAGCGGACAAGAGCAGCCGGAACGCGCAGCAGCGGCACGCCGAGAGCGACACGCACACCGCAGAGCGTGCGCTTCGCCCACGCACACCGCGCAGCCAGTGTATGAAATCTGGGGAGATGGAATGGTGAGAGAGGTCAAGGATCCAGAGCGGCTTCTGCACGAGTGGTTCAGAGAAGTACGGGACTGGAGCCAAGATCTGCGCGGCGAGCGACGAAGGTACAGGCCCCCGGCCCCCTCCCCTCTACGAGACGCGGCGACTCGGCGGCCCGTTATCAACATTTATGACATGCATTGCCCCCCGGACTCCGATGATGAGGAGGAAGACTTTCAAAGTTTCACGGACTCCGTTCACAGCCACCTTTCGGCGGCCTCAGATTCGGAGCCAGAGGAAATCATGCGTGTTCCAGTACGGACGGCACCAGCAAGCCGCCGTTGTAAGCGAGAGCCACGCCCCCGACAGCGCGCAGAGCCAGCCGCAGCAGCAGAGCAGTGCGCACACGAGGCGGAGAGCGACGGAGGGCCGGACCGGCTCGAGTTCCACGTTCCGGTAAGAAGAGAATTTCCAAGTGTCCAAGTGTGTCAAAGATTTCCAAAGGTTCAACGGTGCGAACAGACTTTCACAGTTCATGTAAATGACCAAAGACCAGAGACTATGCCCAGTGTTTCAGTATCAAAAATGTCAAGCCAAGAAGTGTTGGAGTATGTTAGAACAGAGCTACTTCCGGCCTGCGCGAAGGTGCAAGACCCCGCAGGGACGGAGGTGTTGGAATATCAAAAACAGACTATAGACCATGCCAGTGTTCAAGTGTGGGAAAAAACTGCTAATGTTCAAGGGCGCGAAAAGACGTCTAACGTTCCAATGTGTGCCAAACGTCGTTCCGTCATTGGTTAGCGCACACGCTTAGAATCTGTTATGTTAAACGACACACACCTGATTGTGATTTATGTTAATTATGATGTGTATAAAAGAGAAGCGATGAGAACTCATCGCAGATTGTTATGCTAGTTATACTAACCGCATAGCGTAGCTCCAGTTCAGCTTGCCTTTATTTCATGTCCTGTCACAGTGTCAATAAAAGGACCTTAACTCACAGCAGCCTGCATTACGGGTCTTCAATACAGCTACCGGAGCACTTACAGCTCAGACAGCAGCATCTGAGAGCTGTAACATGCTACAGGTACACTCTGTTTGGTCAGGGGGCCCCGTATCTGTCCCTCATTGTTCCTGTTTTGGTAATTTGTCTGCACCTTTGCCTATATGGTCTGTTTCCTCTGATGTATACAGACTGTGAGTTTACGTTGACTTTCCTTACTTGAAAAAATTCCTATCAACTTCTGAAAATGGAGCACCAAGGCGACTACGATGATTTGAACGTCGATACCACTGAAAATGATTATAAAACTTGTTTTGACTCTGATGAAGAATATTATGATGTTTGAATAGATCTCACTTAGATTAATCATAGGCCAACAGTAAACTCCTAGGTTTAGGGTCTTGTGTTTTGATGTTTTCTCTATGGTATTTCTATTCTTTTATAAGAATTTTATTACTACCACCAATTATTATTTAGTGTTAGTGTTAGATTGTTTTCATTACAGTTTTTACTCTAGTTGAATATAGTAGTTTAGTAGGGTAGAATAACTTAATTTGTTAAAGGGGGAAGTGTAATGGGAATTACATTGTTAAATTAACAAATGAAGATTTCTCCATATGTTTAAGAAGTTAATTTAGCATGAGCTAATATGTGTCTGTGTGAAGCATGAGAATGTTCTAACGTCGTAAAAAAAGGCAGGAATGAGGGTTTCTTACTTGTGTCTGTTTGGTTAGATGAGATAAGCAGATGGCTGAGACATAATAAAGTAGAGCGGTGAAATTTAGGTTAAGCTATCCAGCTGCAATGGTCATCAAGATAAATTTACTTTGTAGAACCTCCTCTCTCCACCCTTTACCCTCCCCTTCAGGATGGTTACAGGATAAAAGCAGTACAAGCATAGCTATCATTTGGAGTTCTGTCTGAGATGCTATGCTGAAGCTGAAGCATGTTAGAGACAATTCCCTATTGCCGGCAATAAAGAGAATATTCTTGATTGACTAACGTTTCAATCTCTCTTTAAGGTGATTTATTTAATAATAGGTAAATTTCCATTACAGGGTTTAAATAGAGGGGGCTGGTTTAATACCAGCGCGGTTTATTGATTGTTTCATGGTGATGTTTAAGAGTTGTTTGCTGGGTTGCACATCATTGAATAAAAGAGTAATGTTCTCCAAACCTGCACTTGGATCTTTTGTGCTGCCTGGTTCACGTCTCCCCGACCGAAGATTGCCCTTCGGTTTAAGCGAGACGTTACAATATTATTATTATAATTATTACTATTATTATTATTATTATTATTGCCACATACATAGTGCATATAGATGTACATTTGTAATTGGTAAATACTGTACTTATTGTAAATAGTATTTATATGCAACCAACCCCTTCTACATTTGCTTTCTCTCCCTCACCCCTCACTTTCTTTCTCTCCCCCACCCCTGTTTACAGTAAACTTTCGCGCAGTCGTCAAATCATTTCACTGAATGTTGTACTATGTATGATGTACATGTGACAAATAAACTTTGAACTTTGAACAGACGTCATCTCAGACCTGACAGATGAACCTGTACTGACTCACAAACGGAATGTCACGTTGACACTAGTGCAGACAGAGTTTCTGAGCATACTGCAACAGTCACAACCGAGCAGACGGAAACAGAAAAAGAACGAAATTCATGTACAAGATCAGGACGTCTTACAAGAAAGCCCATAAGGTTAAAAGATTACCGTATTTTCCGGCATATAAGACGCCCAAAAACATGTTAAAAAGCTTACCATGTGCTCGGCAATGCTGTGTATACAGCCAATCCTGGCGGCGAAGCACTCTGTTGCTGAGTGAAGTACGGTTTGGAGCGGCGCAGGCTGATGATGTCACAGCACTCACGTTATTTTCGCAGTCTTGCATTTTAAATAGCGCCTGAACGTCGATTAACCAGTTTGGCCACCAGGTGGTGACATAGAGCACTATTTAGAATTTTTTTTTGTTTGTTTAAACGTCAGAGTGTAACATCGCGCTGGATCAGTGTTAGTGCTTTAAACTCGTATTGTTTTATTTTATTCAACCTCCTACTATAAATACAAATTTGTTTTAAAAGTATTATTATTGATGACTATTTTATTATTGTTATTATAATTATTAGTTATTATTATTGTTATTAATATTATTTATAGCAAGTTTTTATGAGTACACTGTAACGTGGAAGCGCGGCTTCCCTATGTGTTTGTGTCTGTTTGTGCTTCACCATGTTTATGTTTATGTCACATCACTGTTTTCATACAAGCACACACATGCTGATGAGGCACGCCTGGCTTTGTGTTAGGTAAATACGCTCTGTGCCTTAGGTTAATCAGGCACAGCTGGTTTAAGTTAAGTAACTAGTATAAAGGGACTGACTGAGAAGAGCTCAGTGTAGTTCGTCACTCTTAGTAGCGAGGATGTTTTGCTCGGTTTATGTTGAATGTCAATAAAAGTATTGCTCCTTGCAAGCCTGCGATTGGGTCGTCACTCATTCGAACCGGGATTTCATCCAGCTCCGTGAGCAATCGTTACAGCACGAACTACCCTAAAATTCGACGACGCAGTAGGCTGATCAAAGAGGAGAGAGAAGTTAATACATGGGGAAAAAAGGCAGCGCGGAAAGCTGAGGGAAGACTGAACAAAGCGGCACGCCAGCGACCGCGCGAGTCATGCCGACCCGCTGAATCGATTGTGTACGGGGGCATCGTGCTCCACGAAATGAACCCCATGTCTTCTACCCAGTCTTCGCAGTCTCTTCTTTGCAGTCTCACTGACTATTACTGCTCGTTCTTCCTGGCTGATTCCGACGAAGAAGAGAATTCAGCGCACGCTCAGCCATGGAGCGTGCATGCGCCACACCCCCTTGAGCCCGTCAAAGCGGCCGCTCCCCCCGAGAAAACATACTGGGAGTTAGAGAGGCTTATGATGCGTGTGATGCAGGGACAGCGACCCGTGCAGACATACGTAGTGAAGGTGAGGGCACTCGTGATGCCGGTGTAGCTTCAGAGAAAAGACCTAGGCCCCTTGTTCTGGAGCGGTCTCAGTGAGCCGTATCTCAGCGCCCTTGAGCCCTACATGCGCGAACTCTCGCCGCACGCGCTAATTCCGCTGTTGAATCCCTGGATTCCCGCCCAAAGGGCGCCTAAAACCGAGCCCGTGTTGCAGAGGTCCGAGGACGTGTTTGGAGATAAAAACGATTGAGGAGATTGCCCGTGTTGCAGATAATTCAGAAGAGAGACAAAGTTCAGGTGATACTGAAGAGGTGGATGTATCAGGTGTTTCAGAGACTGACCATTGTAGGCAAAGGACTGAATGTGTTGAGGACATGATAAGCCCTGCATGTGAGAGGGTGCTAGACCCCCCCCCCCCCCACATGTGTGAAGGTCATGGACTATGAGAAGCAGGGAAAATGTCTTTCAGAGACTGATCAAGATACACAAATGACTGAAAATCTTGAGAGTACTTCCTGTGTGCGAGAGACTGATCCAGGTTCAGTTGTTTTGAAAGAACAAGGACTTTCATGTATCCCAGAGGTGGGACAACGTTCGTGTGATGCTGAAAAGGAGTATGTGTCCGGTATTTCAGAGACTGACCCCTGTAGGCAAAGAACCGGATATACTGAGAATGTGAGAACCCCTGCGTGTGAGAGGGTGCTAGACCCCGCATGTGATAAATTCATAGACTGTGAGAAGCAAGTAAAGTGTGCGTCAGAGACTGGCCAAGGTGCACAAAGGACTGAATGTGTGGAGACTATGACAGGCCCTGCATGGGAGAGGGGGCTAGACCTGTGTGAACGAGAGTGAGAGTGTGAACGAGAGTGCGAGTGTGAAAGAGAGAGAGAGAATGTGAATCAGAGTGAATGTGTGACAGACCTCAGGCCACTCAGGTACGCACTATCATCATACGCTCCTATGTCTCTGCTAGATTTTTCCAGCACAGGGCCAACGTGCAGCAGCGACCACCCCGTGCAGGACCCAGAATCCAAGCAGGGATCCCCACGGGAGAACCCGGCCTCACAGAGAGACTGTGGTCAAGAGAGTGGCCTCGCCCTGATGAACCTCAAGGTACGCGTGTGTGCCTACGACCCACTACAGTATGACACATATGATCTGGTGTGCCCCTATGTGTACATCCGCAACTATGATCCAGAGAGTGACTACATTCTGCGACCGGATGGTACTGTCGGCCCAGCATCTGACCCAGTTCCCGTGAAGGACAGTACTCCAGTGAACGGAACTGCTCAACCGACTGTACCTCCTCAACCGACTGTACCTCCTCAACCGACTGTGCCTGCTCAACCAACGAACAGCGTCCTACTTACTGACAGCGTCTTACTACTTGACAGTGTCCTACTTACTGACAGCATCCCACTTACCGACAGCATCCCACTTACTGATATCGCCCCAATGACAAACAGTGCTGGAGGGCCGGACCCCACGTCCGAGATTGACAACGGGTCCGAAGCCGAGCGGGGGTCTGGGGGTGAGTGCGTGGGTGAAGTAGTGTGTGTGGTTGATGCCAAGTGTGTGGTTGATGCTAAGTGGGTGGTGGATGCTAAGTGGGTGGTGGATGCTAAGTATGTGGTGGCTGCTAAGTGTGTGGGTGAAATGCTAGCTCCGTGAGCAATCGTTACAGACACACTACCACACACAAAAGATGCGCTGGATGACGTAGACTGTGACATGCTCTGGCGGAGCTCCGAAGGTGACGTCAGCTTATTTACGGAAGTGGCTACAAGCTTCATAGAGAAACTAGCAGATGACACAGTCTAAAAAGTCATGATCAAATCATTCCCTAACCAAAAGGCGTGGGTGGATAAATCTGTCCGCGATGCGCTGAAGTCTCGCACTCTTGCTTACAACGCTGGGCTCGCGTCCGGAAACATCAGTGAGTACAAAGCCGCAGTTTACTACGTACGTAAAGCGATAAATGCTGAAAAGCTACGTTACAGTAAAAAACTAGAGTCTCTCTTCCAACAGAGCTCTAGAAACATGTGGCAGGGACTTAGAGACATGACTGATTACAAAACACCAACAGCCAAGATGATAAGCGCGGATGCTACATTAGCACAAGAGCTAAATACCTTCTATGCTCACTTCGACAGCGCTGTGAATGCTAACTATGCTAACGTCTCTAGTAGCGCTGCTGAATGCATGTTTGCAGAGAGCGCAGAACCAGTCGCCGCGTTTATCATCTCCGAGCACGAAGTGAGAACAGCCTTCAAGAGAGTAAACGCCAAAAAAGCTGCAGGACCAGACGACATCACAGGGTGAATTCTGAAGACCTGCGCTGATCAACTAGCCCCGCTATTTACAAAAATCTTCAACCTATCTCTAGAACAGTCTGCAATCCCAGCGTGCTTCAAAAAATCCATCATTGTTCCTGTCCCAAAGAAACCCCAGCCTGCCTGTCTAACTGCTCCACTGAGGACGCGATCGCATACTTGCATCACACAGCCCTAGAACACCTGGACAATCATAAAGGAAATTATGTAAAAATGTTGTTTGTCATTATGGAGCTTTCAACACCATAATCCCCTCCATACTCACTTCCAAGATGGAGGCTCTGGGACTCAGCACATCGCTTTGTTGCTGGATCTCTGACTTCCTTACGGACAGACCACAAACAGTACGGGTGGGAAAACACACCTCA
>JAOUQX010087994.1:0-11299 GCA_028566295.1 Liobagrus marginatus
AGCGAACACAGAGAGAATGAGGAGGAGTTTCTTTCCGCAAGCTATCAGGGCCCTCAACCAGAACTCCATCACATAGCACACACACACATGCCCACAACAGGACTCTCCGTTTTTGCTTTTTCTTTGCTCTTTTTGCTTTTTTGCACATGCATCGGCACAGGACTCTCTCTTGGACTTTCTTTTGCACACACGTATGCAGAAAATTTCATAGAATGTATATGTACACTGTATATATTATATTATAGCACATATACATATTGCATATAGATGTACATTTTTAATTTGTAATTACTGTACTTATTGTAAATAGTATTTACTGTATATGCAACCATCCCCCTGTACACTTTCCTTCTCTCCCTCACCCCTATTTACAGCAAACTTTCGGTCAGGCGTCAAAGCATTTCACTGTATGTTGTACTACGTATGATGTACATGTTACAGTTAAACTTTGAACTTGAATTATATCAGTAATCCTATTTAACAACAGTGGGTCCTCTGGTAGTACCCAACACAAACTCCAGTTAGTCCAAAAATACAGCTCCAAGAGTTCTAACTAGAACCAGAAGGTGTGAACACATCACTCCTATATAAACCGTATTACATTAGCTCCCAGTTAAATATCGCATTGATTATAAAATACTACTGTTGATGTTTAACGCGCTGAATGGTCTCGTGTCGCAATATCTACGGCGGCCACGGTTGTTGCTGCTCTAATCCGGAATGGATGGCTCATGTATGCTCCGGGGAAGGCCGCAGGATTGCAGACTATGTGGAGATGGGCGGCGAACCAGGTTCTGGACATTGCTTTTCTCTCCCCTGTGATGAAACGGGTTCATCGGGACGAGCATGGAGCGAAAACTCAGATAACGGGATATACAGTGGGGCAAAAAAAGTATTTAGTCAGCCACCAATTGTGCAAGTTCTCCCACTTAAAAAGATGAGAGAGGCCTGAAATTGCCATCATAGGTAGACCTCAACTATGAGAGACAAAATGAGAAAACAAATCCAGACAATCAACATTGGCTGAGTTGGAAAGAATTAATTTGCAAATTATGGTGGAAAATAAGTATTTGGTCAATATCAAAAGTTCACCTCAATACTTTGTTATATATCCTTT
This sequence comes from Liobagrus marginatus, assembly GCA_028566295.1. Taxonomy (NCBI): domain Eukaryota; kingdom Metazoa; phylum Chordata; class Actinopteri; order Siluriformes; family Amblycipitidae; genus Liobagrus; species Liobagrus marginatus. The sequence goes on from JAOUQX010087994.1 coordinate 1,118, forward strand.
GTTGGCAATGACAAAGGTAAAATGTTTCCTGTAAATCTTCACACGGTTGGCATACACTGTTGCTTGTATGTTGGCCCATTCCTCCATGCAGATCTCCTCTAGAGCAGTGATGTTTTGGGGCTGTTGCTGGGCAACACAGACTTTCATCTCCCTCCAAAGGTTTGCTATGGGGTTGAGATCTGGAGACTGGCTTTTAGACTGGATTGAAATGCTTCTTACGAAGCCATTCCTTTGTTGCCTGGGCGGTATGTTTGGGATCATTGTCATGTTGAAAGACCCAGCCACGTTTCATCTTCAATGCCCTTGCTGATGTAAGGAGGTTTGCACTTTTGCACCCTTTTACATACTTGCAGATTTAGTCTTCCCAGCCTGGTGCAGTTCTACAATTTTGTTTCTGGTGTCCTTTGACAGCTCTTTGGTCTTTACCATAGTGGAGTTTGGAGTGTGACTGTTTGAGGTTGTGGACAGGTGTCTTTTATACTGATAAGTTCAAACAGGTGCCATTGATACAGGTAATGAGTACAGGACAAAGGAGCCTCTTAAAGAAGAAGGTACAGGTCTGTGAAAGCCAGAGATCTTGCTTGTTTGTAGGTGACCGAATACTAATTTTCCACCATAATTTGCAAATATATTCTTTCCAAATCAGCCAATGATGATTGTCTGGATTTGTTTTCTCATTTTGTCTCTCATAGTTGAGGTCTAGCTATGATGACAATTACAGGCCTCTCTCATCTTTTTAAGTAGGAGAACTTGCACAATAGGTGGCTGACTAAATACTTTTTTGCCCCACTGTAAGATGAAAGGGAAGAAACCTGTGTTATTACGGGCGATAATGATTGGCATTCTTTTGGATCCTTTGCTGACTTAGAATGTTTAAGCGAAATGGTAAAAATTGTTTGTCGATTGTGATCTCTGACCCGTGAGATTGTAGGAGGAATCGAAATTATTAATATGTGTTGTGAATTCTCCCACTCTGAGAAATCCGTATAAGGCGCAGAGAAATGCCGCCTTCAAAAGTCAATCCTCGTACGGATTGAAGCAGCCCTGTCATAATTTGGTGACCCATTTTTTCACGAGGAAGATGGTAAGGGGAAGGCGTTTGTCATGATGTTTGCTGCTTCTCTTTTGATGCTGTCTAAGAGCAAATGGATGGATTGATGTCCCAACAAGCTGCAGACGAATGGATTTGGGCTTCTTAGATGGAACTGAATGGCTGAAACCTGACTTTTAATTGAAGAGGGCTGCTTTTATTTATTTTTTGCCAAATAACAGTGCATGATGTATGAGCTTATGATAGCTGTTAACAGGCAGAACTGGGACTGAAAATTTTGATTTGTGCAAAAGGTGGTAAAGTGAAAAACGAGCAGAGTCGTACGCTTTTGTGAAGATTTGGCTAGGCTTGATCTTGTGACTAGAGCTGCGGTAGAGAGGTAGGACTGCAAGGTGGCGTTTAGTCGAGGACAGTCAGGGCGAATGGTGGGCATGGCAGGATCGCAGAAGCGGCATCTGGGCACCGTGTTTTGAACTCCTGAAATTTAAAGCGAGACAGCAGTCAGCTAATTGTTGTCGAGCCAGGTGTATACGCCACCCAGGGAGTAAATAGTTGTTTATACATGTCCATGTGAGATGCCTTGAATCTATTGATAGCTTCATTATCGCAGTATTTTTCAGACTTGTTTCCTGGGCCATTGAGTTCCGATTTCCATTGATTGTTCTAAGCTTGAAAAGGGCCAGAATGCATAGTTATGGTTTTTCCAATGTCTTGATGGGATTACGCTTTTTATGTCCATGTAGATTTACGGTGGACATCAGATCCTTGCATTTGTGGTGTGATGGTGACGGGTGTGAGTGTGGACCGGGTTGGGGTTTTCCAGCAGCATGAATCTGTTGAGCAAGCAGGATGATTCATTGGGACCGTAAGGATGCTGGACAGTTTTGTAACAATTAGTAAAAGAGAAAATGGATACATAACGTATCACAGCATAATCTGCGATAACACACCTATATTTCATAATTTTTTGGGGGTTTTTTGTTACAGTGGGCATGTTGTAATGATTCAGATGGTATGGGAAGTTGTCCGGTCAAGGAAACATACACCCAGCCGTCATAGCTCTGGCTTTTTGATACAACAAGCATGTTGTTCGGAATAGTTATGGATGCTGCGCGATTGCGATTCGGTTTATAATGTATAAGAGAATCAGGTAGAGGTACGAATAGGTCATGGTCTCCCTTGGCTTTGCGCGTCTAAATGTCCTTGAATGTGAGGAATGCAAAGAATCCGAACTACGACCGCAGGATATAATTCTAACGGCACTATGAGTAACAATGGATTGATGATGACTCATGTTTCTGAAAACCTTTTTGAATGTTGCACTTGAGGAAGTGATTGCTGTTTACTAACACAGAGTTGCAGACATGTACTTGTGGTGTGTGATTTATTTATTTATTCAATCTAGGAGAAGAATAAGAGTGACACATGGTGGCAGCAGGTTTTTGTTTTGTTCTTGCTGCCAGCGGACGAGTTTTTGGTTTAGCTGTGTTAAGTTCACCGTGGGAAGACAACGTGCTAGCATAGAAGCGAGCCCTGTTGCGTCTAGCATGGCTGTTTAGCAGATGCGAGGCTCGTCGCAAACGTGGACGGCACACTAGGACTATATCACCACCGACATTGCTGTTGGACTTGAATGCTCTGGCAAGACAAGAAAGGCGTGTTAGACAGATTTTGGCTGTATCTTGACCTGACGATGATTGAGGCGTTGGAAGGCACGAAGGTGAAACTTTCTACTTTCTGGTGGGAGAACCAGTAGAGTTATGTGAACTTTAGTGGGTTCCTCAACCGAGGACAGGACTCTAAGCTATTATTAGAAACATTTGATCATCAGTGCAACCGAAGCTAAAAGAACCAGTTCTTTGCTTTAAAATATATACTGGCAAAATCCTTTGTGAATGATTCGCAAACGCAATTTGGATGCTTCCTCGATGATCTATTGGGTTCGGAAAGTTGAACGTTGGTTCTGGTGTAGAAGGCTTTATTTATTTATTTATTTCGATACGCGCAGTCGTCCTTTTTTATTTGCTTGACTTGGGTTTAGCGGACCTTGGCATGAAGGGGGAGTGTACGTAGAGGAGCTGCATAGGGAGCAAGACGAGTGCGGTGGCCGTTAAAATGTCACCGTGGTCAACTACGCGTTGTCTGATCCTCTGAACATAGCAGATTTTAAATGAAATTAACGTCGTTACCTGCGATGATCTGAGCTTGTAGAGATTGCAGCGGTGATTGAAAAATGGGTCTCCTGAGTAATGAATATAAGTTGAATGCCGTGTGCGGCCAGCGATAGTTGAATGCAGCGTGCAGCTAGCGATAGAGAGGCAGAATGAATGGGGATTTAAATGGTCACTGTGATCGGTGCTACGATTGGATTGGTAGACGTCATGGAACAGCTGACTGTCAGCTGGTGCACGCTTGACTGACGCAGCCTGCAGACTGACAAGCCTGCGATGCTTGATATTTCTTCAGTCATACTTATTAGAAATAATTTTCTCTTAGGTAAAGGAGCAGGTCAAGAGGGTTCATGGGTATTGAATATTTTGGTGAACTGAATGTCTGGATGCTGTCCCCCCCACTCTCATCTGTCACTGTGTTTTCCGACTGGGAAGTGGCTGGCTGCCCTATGTCTCAGGAAGCCCTCATGTTTGTGTCACCTTCAAAATTTCCTTTTAGTTATGATAACATAGCTAGTATTGCTGGAGTCCATTGCATTTTGTTTGAAGTGTAAATTGTACAGTATTTACTCGTTACATGATCATACCTAATACTGGTTCTCTCTACCTAATACTGGTTCTCTCTCTTTCTTAAATAACTAAGTTTTTGGTTCTTTTAATTGTGACAATTTTGGCCATATTTACAAAAACCCACCAATCTCAAAAAATTAGAATTCTTCATAAGACCAATAAAAAATGTTTTGTAGTGAATAGGTGGCTTTCTGGGAAGTATGTTAATTTACTGTATACGTACTCAATACTGGGTAGGGGCTCCTTTTGCTTTAATTACTGCCTCAGTTCGGTGTGGCATGGAGCCGATCAGTCTGTGGCACTGCTGTGGTGGTATGGAAGCCCAGGTTTCTTTGACCGTGGCCTTCAGCTCATTTTTTGGTTTCTTGTTTCTTATTTTCCTCTTGACAATAACCTATAGATTCTCTATGAGGTTAAGCCCTGGTGAGTTTGCTGACCAGTCAAGCACACCAAAACCATGGTCATTTTGACCTTGTTAATGGTAAACCCGTTTGACCACGGTCAACAGTTGGTTAACCTTTGGTGCTTTTGGCAGTGTGGGCAGGTGCCAAATCCTGCAGTAAAATTAAATCAGCATCTTTAAAAAGATGGTCAGAGGTAGGAAGCATGACGTGCTCTTAAATTTCTTGGTAAACGTGTGCAGTGACTTTAAAAAGAGGTTTAAAAAAAAAAGGTTTTAAAAAACACAGTTGACCAACACCAGCAGATGGCATTGCAGCCCAACTTATCACAAACTGTGGAAACTTAACACTGGACTTTTTTTTTTGTTCAATGGGCCACAATTGTGCTTATTTTAAAGTTATGTTTTATGGTAATAAAGTACTTGTTGTAAAGTGATTTACCTCTTGAGTGACTGTGTTAATGCCTAGCCCTTAGTAGGGAATTTGGATTGAATTGAGTTCAAATTGGCAAAAAAGTTCCGGTGTCAGTTGCAAAAAAAAAACACACTAGGTCCTAGAAAAGAACAGGCAAACTTTTAGCCAGCGATAAAGATTTAACAAAGCTATACACCTACATGGCAAGCAAAACTCAGATTTCCCACTTTTAAGAGTATGTGCAGTGTTTTGTCTTGTAAGACCTTTACCTGAGTCTTTAAACAGTTCAGCAAGTATAGAGCCATAAGAAATGAATGCAACTGATTTTTCATTTATTTATTGTTCACACAAACACAGTGTTAATGTCCAACAGTGAGTGAAGTTGAATGTTAACCTTATATAGGTGCGTGTTGATTGCATGCACATGCATGCGATTGTGTGTGTGTGGACACTGGGCTGACTGGAAAGATTGCCGGTAGGTTACATAGAGCACGTCCTGCGTGCCGCAACTGTGACCGAGCCCCAACCCCCGCAACTAACGGGGTCTCCCCCAGCCTCGGGGACCCAGTTTCTCTGGATGGGTCTGATGGAATTCGGTGGTTAGAGCGGGGTCCAGGATGTTGGCGGGCGGTAGCCAGGACCGTTCCTTCGGCCCATACCCCTCCCAGTTGACAAGGTATTGCAGCATCTTACCCCTCCTCCTCAAGTCAAGGATGGTTTTTCACCTGGTATACTTGTTCCTGGTTGGCCAGTGGTGGGGCTTGTATGCTGGGTTTGGCTGTCTCTCTGGGTGCTTTTGCGGGTTTGAGGAGGGATGTGTGGAAGGTGGGTTTGATGTTGTGATTGGGAGGTGTAGTCTGTAAGCTACCGGGTTTACCTGCTTTGCCACCTTGAACGGCCCAATGAACCAGGGGGTGAGTTTCCGGCATGGCTATCAGAGATGGAGGTCTTGGGTGGAGAGTCGTACCCACTGGCCTAGGGCGTAGGTGGCCTCTGGGCATTGGTGCTGGTCAGCTTGTTTCAGGTTCTCTCTTTTGTTCACCAGACCTGATGGTGGGCAGCCTCCCAAGTCTCGCGGCTGCGCTCGAACCAGTGGTCGACCGGGCTGGACGTGCGATGGCCCTTTGCTCCAGGGGAACAGGGGGGCTGATACCCCAGGATGCACTGGAAGGGGGTGAGTTGTGTTGCATCCTTCCTTAATGAGTTCTGGGTGTACTCAGCCCATGGTAGGAAGCATGCCCATTTGGTGGGGGTATTTGCTGCAGTGCAGGCGGAGGAACTGTGTCAGCTCTTGGTTCTGCCGTTTGACCTGCCCATTAGACTGGAGGTTAGGTTGACTGTGACCCCCAGTTTTTGGAACAGGTTGGCCCATACCTGGGACGTGAGCTGGGACCTCCGATCCATGACTATCTCCTCTGGCAGGCCGTATACCCAGAAGACCTGGTGGAGTCGTTTTTCTGCTGTTTCTATGCGGTGGGCTGCGCAAGGTGCACTCAGCACTCCACTGGAGGATCTGGCTTTCCCTCCAGGTAATGAGGGGGTCATGGCAGCTGCAGCCACGAGGCCCCCAGAATGACAGTCTGTTGTGGTGAGGTGAGTGCAAAAAGGTTGATGTGCTCATGGGGGTACTCAAATGAGCCTGAGATGAGGAGGTCGGATGGCTTCAACATTCGCCCATGGTGTCCGCCTGCTCCCCACAGTAGGTGCCTCCAGGCGTGCGCCCCAGCTGCATCGGTTCCCAGTCCACATCACGGGGCTGACGTTCGGCTAGGTAGCTGGTGAAGTGGTTGCAGTGGGCGTGGGCAATGTTGTCGAGTTGTGTCATCATGGCAATGACCTCATCGAGGCTTTGATCCACGTCACGACATGCCAACTCTGTCAGTAGGTCTGTGTTGACTCCGTGGCAGAACAGAGTCTGGAGAGTGGATTCCGTCCAATCCGTGCCGGCGGCGAGGGTGCGAAATTGGAGTGCATAATCGGTCACCGACTGATGTCCCTGATTGAGTTTGCAGAGCTGCTTCCTGACCACCTTGCCCGTGGCTGGATTATCAAAAACCTCGCACGTGTTCCGTGAATTAGCAGAAAGTCGTGGGGGTGAGCCCACCGCTAGTATGCACCATGGTGTGGAACAGTCGAGCGTTTTTCCGGACAGGCGCGAGCACGGCTCTCATTCACAGCAAGGGAGTATGCGAGGAAATCTTTTCCCTTTCCCACCAGCTGTTGTCAATTGGTGAGAAGCTCACGTACACGATCAGTGGCTGTGTTTCTGCCCACACAATGTCGCAAACTTTCATCATGCTGTCAGTTTTTGACAAATTCTCACTCGGTAGAGGGCCGGGCTGATTTAGCAAGCTCTGCTGCCACAATAAATCTAGCATTTACAGCAGCCTCACTTTAAACCTCATGTTTAAAACGACTTTGATAAAAGTTCGAGTACTGACTAGAAGTACTGACTTCACTAAAGTTAAATAGTTAACCCGCAAAGGCCCACCCTCGGGCCCAAAGTGCGTGTTTAGCGTATCTGTACTTTTAATTACCTTTGTTTTAGAAAAAATAATCAACCAGCTATAATAAACTATGCCTCATTTGAAAGCTAAAATACCCAGGATTCATGTTCGAATTTGTTTTTTAAATCAATACACCACAGAGGAAAGGGTTATAGGAAATGTTGAAAGACCACCCATTGAAATGGAAACAAAATAAACGTCACAGTTAGGTTTCATTGCCTATAATTATGATCAGCGCGGATGATTCCCACACACCGGCATACATTTCAAAGTAAGAGTCTACTCTTCAAAATGCATCTTACCTTTTATTGTAAAGCCATATAAAATGGGGAGTTAAATGAAAGATTCTCCGTTGTTTACATGTCGTTTCCAGTTCAAGTAATCCATAACACTGACTTTTTAATGAAATATCGATTCTAATCTGCAGTTTCAATGTTGAAAAGCTATGCATTCTGCGTAGAATGGACTCTTCCGGAAAAAATGGACCAATCACTGTCTTTCTACGTCATATACTTGCGCAAGGACCCGGAAAAACATGCCGCATACTAAAATATACGTATCAAGCGTTTTTTTTTGTACACATTTTGGTTTTAGCTGGAACAATAGCGAGCCAGTACAGTTTTGATAGACAGATGTAGTAGCCAACTAAATAACCATTACAGAAAGTGACCATTTACTTTTTCACATGTATATTTCGAACCAGTCTGTGCGCAAAACACGTGCATTTTCACCTTTACGCACATAGAGCATTTTCAACATGCGGAATTTCTCCAAAGCCTACATCTAAATCTCTGAAGCATGGATCATTGTGTTCAGGATAGTTTTCGTGGTGTTAGACATGTTTTGGAGGAGGTAAATAGAAGCAGTGACGAAGAGCAGCAGAAAGACACGGGGACATGCATGTTGGACTCTGATAGCACAGTGTCCAGCGTCGATTTAATGCAGGACGAGTTGTTTATTCGTGGATTGGATTCCATTTTTGATCGGTAAGTTTCAACATCAAAGTCTCTGATTTTTGTAAATGTTTATCATGGGTTTAGTTTGCACGTACAAATGTGTACAAACATGTGTATATATTGTATATACACAGACACAGCCTCCTGCTAAAATTGTATATGTGCACATGCACACAGACACAGCTTCCTGCTAAAATTTTTACAGGGTAAGTAAAAGTCTGAAATACTGACAAAAAATCACTTACAGACACAAGTATGTATATGCACAGAAACCATACACCTATATATACATACGTGTTTGTGTATCTATATGTGAATATGATTTATTTCCACAGTTGGCATCAGCATCATACACAGCACTGCAGTTGTTTCAGCTATTTTTTTCATCTGTGCTACAGACCATCATTCAGCACACGAATGCCTATGGAGCTAAAAATAGTCAGGAAAGAGACATGCCATGGCACAGCATCACTGTAAAAGAGTTGGAGTTTTACCTGGAGGTCATTGTGTACACATTGTGAAGGTCTCTGCTGTGATTGACTATTGGAGGAGGTCGCAAATCTATAGTGTTCCCCTTCCTGCTAAGATCATGTCCTGTAGGACGGTTTTGAACATCAAAAATGCTCTATCTTAGCAATACTCAGGATGATGAAGAAAATGAAAAGAAGTCGGGAACAGCAGCATACGACTGCTTAGGCAAGATCAACCTTATTTATGACAACATTAGGGATGACTGCAGGACATGTTTTTCATACTAAACAAAACATCTCCATAGATGAGAGGATTGTGGCATCCAAGGCGAGGTCTGAACTCAAGCAGTACATGAAGAACAAACCCACTAAATGGGGCTACAAGCTTTTTGTCTTGGCAGACTCCCTTTGTGGATACACCTGTAAGTTTTTTGTGTACGAGTGTAAGTCAGTGTCATCTCAGAAAGGGCTGAGCTATGAGTTGGTCATGGCACTCATAGATGAAAAGATGTAGGGCACTGGTTACAAACTGTATGTTGACAACTTTTACACCAGTCCCATGATTTTCAAAGACCTCTTTTCCAAGAGGATTTGGGCATGTGGAACTATTCGTCCAAACAGGATCGGTTTCCCAAAGACCACCACCAACAGACTACCACGGAATGCTCCACAAGGGTCCATGCGATGACTCAGAGAAGATGACCTGCTGTTTGTGGTATGGAAAGACAACCGGCTGTGACAAAAGTGCTGATGTGTTCCACTTTGCACAAACATATGGAGGTGACAAAGTGCAACGAAGGGTGAAGGACAATAATGGCCAGTGGTCTCAAGTGCATGTGCCTTTTCCCGGTGCCGTGCTGGACTACAACAGGTTCCTGGGTAGAGTAGACCTGTCTGATGACCTTGTTGGATACTACAAAGTGTTCCACAAGACCTGGAAGTGGTACCGTACAATCTTTTACCACTTTGTAGATACTGCTGTTGTCAGTGCCTTCATTTTGCATCAACATCTGGCCAGAGCAAAAAATGAAAGACCCCTGACCCAGAAACCATTCAGGGAATCACTTCTTTTGGAACTTACAGGCTTGGAATCAGGCACAGCTCCTCCTCAAGCTTCACAAGCTGAATGCCACAACCCAAAGTACATAGCAGAAGACAGTACTGGTGGACGGCGAAAGTGCAAACTTTGCCATCAAAAGACTCCGGTCATGCGTGCAACATGTGGGGTGCCACTTGTAATTATGTTGCCAACAGAACCACCTTGGTCTGTATGGTCAAGCTATCAGTAATCAATATCGGTTTCAAATAATACTGACGCGGGGGTCCTATTTATAAGTACTTTAGGATAACACCTTCTAATATACTATTACTTTCTGTAATATAAGAGCTTTCATTACAGCAAACCTATCACCCATGATGATAATATTAAAAGGGTTTTCAACTCACCAGATTTCTTTTAGGTGTGTCTTGTATTTTAATATGAATATGTATGTTAATATCGCCCATAAGAACCTAGCTCATAACATACACACACATCAGGGCTCCACTTTTGCTCTGCTCCCACTTCTTAAGTCCTTTTACTTTATTCCCCTTTTGTTCTCGCTCTGCGCCCTTTCCCTTTTCCTTCACCCCCTGTGACTCT
>JAOUQX010088003.1:0-11299 GCA_028566295.1 Liobagrus marginatus
ATATAGTGTAGGTCCCCATTATGTTGCAAAAACAGCCCTGACCTCCTGCCGCTGAAGGTTTTCAGGCCCCCTTTAGTCCTGTACCGTGCATGTGGACGCTCCATGGATCAGACTTGAGTGTCCAACATGTCTCACAGAGGCTCGTTCGAACTCTTTGTCATGTTATGAAATCATCCCTGAACATTTTTTTGCAGCACAGCCGGGGGTTGTTATCCTGCGGTGGGCTTTTAGCGGTGTACAGGGGTCAGCATGGTTAGCGCTCTGGGGTGCACTGTGCGGGGTCTGACACCTTTCTAACATAGCCAGCATCAACTTTTTATAGCCTTGCTCCACATGCACATCAATGACCCTCGAGCGCTCATGTCCCTTTCGCTGGTGCTACAGTCACCCTCTTTAATACCACTTTTTGTTCAGCGCTAACCACTGCATACAGAGAACACCTCCCATTCACTTGACACGTCAGAAGGCACTCGGATCCTTACACTGGCCCAAAAACTGACCGTTGAATTGTGCCCCATGACAGGTGATACTGTAATGAGAATCAGTGATGGTCAAATATAACATGAAAACTATGTTGAGATAAATGACACATTAATGACACACTCATCACTTCCAGCTGTGCTTCTTTCATCCCTTCCATTCTACTTCTTCTTCTCTTTCTTTTACTTACTTCCTGCTTTATTTTTTATTCCATTCTATTCCTTCATTTCTTTCCTTCCCTCCCTCCTTCATTTTAATCTAATCCTTACTTCCTACATTTTCTTTTTCCCGCCTTCCTTCGCTTCTTCCATTTATTTTTGGACACGGTCCTCTTTCACTTTTTCTGTTTGTTCAATTTAAATTAAAACAAACAAAAACAATGAATCGAATACGAGAAAAAACCATGAAACAAAGGAATGTAGGTACGTTTCTCTGATTTGATTGGTTTGTCCACCTAAAATAAAATTAAACGTAGTTTTACATAATAGACCCAAATGGTTTATTATATTTACAAATAGAATTTTTTTTTTGTTTACAGAATTTAATGAACAATTTTGGCTTATGATAATAAGATAGGAATTTTAAAAAGAAATGGAAAAAAAAGCTGATTTTTTCATCCTAAAAGCCTCCTTGTGTTAATTTTACACACACACACACGCACACACTTAGCTTAAAAAAATCAATGCTCTTCGGGTGCAAAGGCTAAATAATAACTAGAGCTCATGAATGAAACAAATCAGACAAACACGGTAAAGGGCAACGCATGCCCTCCTTCACTCGCTTTCAACCTTTACCATAAAGCTCACTCACTATTTTATTCTTTCGAACTCTTTCTAAAGTGTTAAATGAGGGAATGTGGAATAATAACCCTGTTCATTTGCATACAAAGGGAAGCACCGATTTGTCCAACTTTAATGGTACCCCTTAAATTCAGATCTTATTGATCACATACACATACATGCAGTGAAATGTTTTTATTATGCATATCCCAGCTTATGAGTTTGAACGCTGAGGTCAGAGCGCAGGGTCAGCCACAACATGCGGCGCCCCTGGAGCAAGTGAGTTTAAGGGCCTTGCTCAAGGACCCAATGATGATAGCCTGTCTGGTGCGAGGCTTGACCATCAACCCTCTGATCACTGACCCAGAGCCTTACCACCACCTAACTTACATAAAAACCTAAATTATCACTAAATTAACGCCTAAATGACATTAACTGAACTTAAAATGGCTAAATACAAAAACAGTGACTCTTTCCTTCCTCGTTTCCGTGGGATTTATGGTCACTTCCTTTGCGCTTGAAAACTCGCCCTAATAATCTCAAATCTCATGTTGTGATGCACGCTTCCAATGCTGCCCTTTTCATTTGGTGTTTTAAAGAGCTGAGCTGAATTGTTTTCCACTATCATTGACACCGTTTTCTCCCATTGTGCACCTTGATGCGAGATAACGTGAAAGCACTGACCAACAAACGTATTGGTGATGTAGAAAAACGGTTTGAAAAAGGCGTACGTTGCATAATAAGCATCTAACGGATGCTCTTTTATCCAGAGCTACTTTCAACCAAGCAGTTGAGGGTTAAGTAGCGGTAGATTGGCAGTGCTGGGAATTGAACCCTGGTCATTGTATCCGTAGTCCAACGCCTCAACCACTGAGCTACCAGTTCCCGCAGTGAAAGATACCGTTATACCAAAAGGAGCAACATGACAATATCTAAGGAAATCTGATATTTGCTTCTAAGAAAAAAAAATAATGTTGCTTTTCTATTCTGAAATGGCAAAATCTGATTGAGAAGGTTCTAGCAATATAAGCAATACGTATAGATTATTCAAGAACAGTAACAAACATCAACGCTTCCAAATATAATAATAATTGTACTAATACCTGCAGGGACTGGAAAAACACCCAGAGCTAGGAAATGGGGAATTAGAAAGGAGGAGGAAGAGAGATATACGAGAAAGATCTTTTTTTTAAAAGCAGGTATGCTGGAAATGGTACAGTATCTATCTATCTATCTATCTATCTATCTATCTATCTATCTATCTATCTATCTATCTATCTATCTATCTATCTATCCATCCATCCATCCATGACTGGTTAAAACACCAGAGTGTTGGAATGATGATGATGATGATGATGATGATGATTACTAATTCATTCAGTAATCTTTCATAAAAGATGATTAGATTGTTGATTTTGTTTTGGAGAGGATGAAATGAAATTAGTCCCCAAAATATATATTTAATAAATAGTATTATAATAGTGTAAAAATACTATTAATATTATCGCTCACCCAAACATTATTGATTATCCTAAAAAAAACTATCTGTCCATCCGTCCGTCCGTCCGTCCGTCCATCCATCCATCCATCCGTCCATCCATCCATCCATCTGACTGGTTAAAACCATTTACTTTGAAGTTTCTGTCATTCCACAGACTTCCACAGTAAGTGTCATAGGTCTTCATAGGTCTTCCACAGTATCTACAGCGACTTACATTTCTACTCCATCTCCTGTAGAAACAGGTGGCTGTAAATCATCATCGAGCTTGGCAAATTGTAAAACACACACACACACACACACACGCGCACACACACACAAACAAGGGAAGCATGTTGTCTTGGCGATTTTGGATAGCTAGAATGCAGACGTGCCGAAATTAAGGATATATGTGCGTTTTTCTCCACACTATCCAAGTTGGCTAGCAAAAATAAGCTAGCTGGATTAGCATCATCTGCCTTCCGCATTACATTCAGACTGATGGGGAAGCAAAAAAAATAAAGAGTGCATTATCAGCTCAACGCTTCCTGTTGTTCAAAAAAGAGAAAAGAAAAAAAACTGGCTTGCTAGCTACCCAGAAACATGCGCTTTTGGCGGCCACTGCAGGCAAAAAACATTGGGCTGTTTTAGCGCATGCCATTGAAGCGAGCTATCTGAAATTCCCAAGTTACTAATATCCACTTCAGAACTGCTAGCCATCTTAAATTCAGCCTGGTAAGGAAGGTAAAATAAAACAGTTTATTAAATGATTATACTTCCTTCTCTTTAGATAATGTTGGCTAAAACTCTTATCCCTGCATCACTTCTCACACAGAAAAGGGTGAAAATTGAGTCTTTGTAGATAATTACGGCTGAGATGTTCTCAATTTCATTTTAGTCCCGAAAGGATTGGATAAATTATGTGAAACTCAGCTGGGCTGTGCTTGGAATTTTATTTCTCGTGTCTTATGCTTCGTTTGCATGCAACGGCATTTCTCGCTATAATCCATCGCCTAGCAACAGCTGCTTTGACAAGATAATTCATGGACATCACACTTATTGCAATGCTGAGCATTGATCGGCAAGGGGTTAATGCACAGGCGGAGAATAAAAGCGTATGACCTGAAAAAAAGAAAAAAAATATACAAGTACAAAAGCCTTCTGGAGATCAATCTGGCAACCCATGACCTCCGACTGGCAATCAACAAACTCAGTGTAGTAACTTGCAATTGAAAATTGCATGCCGTCCTGCATTTTTTTTTACAAAACCTCAAACAAACTCCAGCACTTCTGGAAATCTTGTTGACAGGAAGCGATTACAAAGCGATTTCTGCCTCAACTCTTCGAGAAAAATCATCAGCACATGAATAAATAAATAAATAAATAATTGCCACGAGGCTCAGGCTGCTCCGGGGAAGTCGGCGGGAACGTCGATAAGCTGATGAAGAAAATGATCTAATCACATTAACATTTACTGAGGCAAAGTAATCATCAAACCTGTTAACATTTCCACATCAATTCCTGCTCTGTTTCCGAAACAGATATTGATGAGGCGGTGATCAGAGACGGTTTTGTGCTGATGTCTGATCTGACAGTTTAATCGGTGAAAGGAAATCTGGTATGTGGGGAGGCATAATTATACCACGGGACGTCATTACTCAAATAAAAAAAAGGAAGCGATTCTGCCGACTGATAACGATTGTGTGGTCAATTCGCAAGATTTGTAATGCAGACGTTGATCTGTCTCCGGGTAAAATTGAGATTTTCTTTGATTTCTTCATCGTGGTTGAATTCTTGAATTACAAATATTAAGGACACTGCCTCTCCAGACCACCAGAGGGCAACAATGGTCAAGAATTAGGATTATTTTCTTTTTCTCCGGTTGTGCTTTTCTTTACATGGTCATTTGCTAAATCACTGACTCATGTCATGGTTATTGCTCTAATGTCTCTTCATTATGCTCGCCTGTTATGAGCTAAGCTAATTCATCACCTTACTTTAGCATCCAGGGTCATTGTTTTGCTTCTGTTGTACATTATGTGTCGATGTTACGCCACAGCCGACGTTTCTCTAATTGTTTTTTAGTTTGTCAACACTTTGTTTTGGTTTCTACTAATAAAAATATGCACTCGCATCTATAATATGCCATACCATAAATATGACATCTTAAATATTGATAAATGACTGATTGGTTAGAATCTATGCATTATTTTCATTCATTCATTCCATCATGTATTTATTTATTTATTTATTTGTTTGTTTGTTTAATTTATTTATTTATTTGCTAATTATTTATTTATTTATTTATTTGTTTATTTAATTTCTTTCTTTCTTTCTTTATATCTTTATTTATTTATTTGATTAGATTTCTTTGATCTCGTTTACATTTTCCATCTTGATGTTCCAATATGCCTCTGTTTCCATAGTAACAGCTAACACACTGGGACTTGAACGAGTATGTGCACATAAACTAAAGCCGTGTCCAAACGACATACACAGACATAGACTTTAATGTATTCATTGGAGAACAGTTTTTTCCTAACCAAGAAGTGCAAGCTGTTTATTGGTTGATATCACATGACGATGTCAAACTCACGGAATCAGGCGCCGTTAAAGTAGGGGAGACTGGGGACCAACTCACGTTCATTTTTCCAAAAAAACATCATTTTAATAGACAAGGCTTTAGACAGAGATATATAGATTTGCTGTTGTCAATAACTCACAAATGTGGCCTATTAATACCAGCTGGTATTAGTATCAGTATTGGTATCAGTATAATTTTATTTTAAACATAAGTCATACATTGCTCTTTTCGACGCCGTCAGTTGGGTCAAAAATTAACAGGATGAGCGCTAGACAATGAACGGATGGGGAAGTGGTAGACAACACGCCTGGCTTATGTACTATTGCCATTTTACATGGAGGAAGTGGTAGCTCAGTGGTTAAGGTGTTGGACTGCTGTTCTGAAGACTGGGGTTTGATTACCAGCACCGCCAAGCTACCACTGCTGGGCCCCTGAGCAAGGCCCTTAACCTTCATCTGCTCGGATGTAAGTTGCTCTGGATAAGAGGATAAGAGCGTCTGCTAAAAGCTGTAACAATCTTTTTGTGTGCTACATTTGTACACAAATATTTGTTCTTGATTCTTCTTACATTCTTAAACCAGGCTAGTTACTTTAACTTTAATATGTTTGGTCACATGATCGAATATTATTTCTTGTCAATCAATGAATTAGTCGTTGCGGATTTTTAAAGGCAGCGTTGGTGTATTTCTGGCGATCCGGCACCGTAAACGTATACGGCTAGTTAATGACGCTAACGACGAGCAAAGCAGAAAGCGACATCAATGGCGAAGTTGGAGGAGACGGAGCGAGTCGGCGATCACATTCCTGATCCGACATGACCGTATACATCCGTCATACGTCGTTATTGTAGCTACGGTGTCACGCGGCGACAATGACACGTAGCCATGGAAACGATTAGCGCAAACGTTCTACTATATCGCTCACCTTAAAATAACTCCCTCTAGGGGACGGCTAGAAGATTTTAAACTTAGCGGTGAAAGGGTTAAAGTATTAATATGATGTGAGGTCCAGTTACCAGCATGACACTTTAATAGGTACAGTAGTAATAACGGCTAGTTTTTGCTTACGTACAAGTCAGAGCGCGTACGGCTTTACTTTAACTTGAGTAATAAAGTGTAGTCAGTACTTTAACTTTTAGCAGAGTCGTTTTAAACATGAGTATCTGTACTTCTACTGCAGTTAAGGATGTGTGGACGGACTTTTACCTTCTCTGCACCGGAATAACCGGAAATGCCTTTAAATGTTTACAACTGCAGCGTCTCGGAAAAAGAGACTCTTACCAAAACACTCGCGTTTATTATTGCTTGATGGTTTGTTTTTGAACTCGTATCCGTTAAACGCCGCCGTTGCCAATTCCCCCGCTATCTAGTCATCGAAGCATCTCGGATTACTCTTATGAGCCTGAGATTAGCGTTGGTCTCTTCTCCTAGCATTGCTGAAATGACATCTTGAATT
Organism: Liobagrus marginatus; assembly: GCA_028566295.1. Taxonomy (NCBI): domain Eukaryota; kingdom Metazoa; phylum Chordata; class Actinopteri; order Siluriformes; family Amblycipitidae; genus Liobagrus; species Liobagrus marginatus. The sequence continues at coordinate 6,776 of JAOUQX010088003.1, forward strand.
GTCGCTCATTCACTTGAACGTCGTCGGATCAGACCAGCAATGTTTCAAAGCAGTTTTGGAATCGGATTGTTGTTGTTGGTGTTGTTTTTTTTTGGCGGGAGGGGGGAGGGGGGGTTAGTATAGTCTGGTTCCAAATTGGGCCCTGGCTCCGCCTCCGGCACCAGCTACGGTAGATATGCGGTATCCGACACCCCAAAAAAAAGCTAATCACACATATATACAGAATATATATATATATATACACACACATATATATAGCAAGCGTACAGTATTTGGTCATGTGACCTCGCTCAGTAAACACAGACCCACGGATGATTAGAAACGCTGGCATAAAACGCATTTAAAGAGTCAAAATGATTCCAATAAGGATCTGTGGTTTTTACTGTATATGTATTGGGACTGTTGTGGTCTCATTTGTTGTCGCTTCAAACAGAAACGTCATCGAACGTAATCCGTTTGTTAGCGTGGATACGATCTCGTCTCGTCTCGTCTCGTCGCTGCAGTGTCTCTGTAGGAACTAGGTACTAAAACAGAACCAAGTTATAACATCATAACAAAACGATTCAGGATTAGGCTAACATTAGCATTAAATTAGCTGCTTAAGCGTGACGCCGGCGTTGTGTACGGATTTGGGACGAATTAAAGAAACAGACAGAAGTAAGACAGAGAGAGAGAGAGACAGACAGACAGGAAGGAAAACTGCGTCTGTAGGCATGAAATGCGATTTACTTTAGACCTTTCCAGGCAGTGGGAGTGGGTCTGCGTGCGTGTGTGTGTGTGTGTGTGTGTGTGTGTGTGTGTGTAATGGCAATGATGCACTACTGTAATCTGTTTAAACCAGTTTGGCTGCCAAGCCTTCGTGGCATGCGCGCAAACACACACACACACAAACACACCCCTACCCTACCTCTACTCCTAAACCTACACACACCCACACACACACACACACACACACTACCTCTACTCCTAAAGCTACACACACACACAAACACACACACACACACACACACAAATACACACCCCTACCCTGCCCCTACTCCTAAACCTACACATCACACCAAACATTCTACAATTATACAAACGTGTGTCCTCATAACGTCATAAAAACAACTTCACACACACGCACACACACACGTACACGTACACGCACACGCACGCACACGCACGCAAACTACTATGCACATGCAGGAATATTAACAAATTAGATCTACTAAAATGTTTGCACCGGTGTTTTCTTTGTTTTGTTTTTTCCCTTAATAAAGCACCCGAGATGGGGACTGCTACGAGGAACAAAATTAAACACACCCTCCGATAATAGAGGCGTGGTGATTTATGGTGTGCCGCTCCTCGCTGTTGCGCACAGAAATCACATCTCCCCTTTAATTAGCTTGCGTGCTCGTAGGGGGTTGGAAACGATCCGTCTGAACTGGGAGTAATAAGTAAATGAATAAGGAGGCGAGGTGTCAGAATCGGAGAGCTTATTTTTCATCGGCGGGGATCCGATACGCATCGAGCGGTTAAAGACTGACTCTGCTGACGGCCTTCCAAGCTCCGAGTAGCGAAGTAAAATGAATGCAGGTTGTGGGTTCGATTCCCAGCACCACCAATCGGTCACTGATAAGCCCCTGAGCGAGGCCCTAACCCTTTAAACACTCGGGTGGATAGAAATAAAGAAATAAAGAAAGAAAGAAATCGGTGTTAGTCAGTCTGGATAAGAGCGTCTGCCAAATGCCAGAAATGTAAACGCATATAAGAATAAAAGCGGGAAAGCAGCCCATAACATGATTTATTTATTTTTTATTACAACTGTGAATAAAAATAGTCTGCAAAGTCGTAAAGCTGAAAGTGCCTCATAAGAAAGCTATTATCTCGCAAGAGAAAGAGTCGACTCAGAATCGCCGAAACGAGTCGTTTTAAATCCAAATCCCGTCCCACGAATTCTTACATTTGCTCTCCGTCGAAAAATTGAAGCTTGAGCGTTGCCAGACGCGAATGCGCGCGCGAATGCGCGCTCGTAAAACGGTTCTCCTTCAAAGATGAGTCAGTGCACGGTTCGTTTGGACCGACTCGCTCCTTCGACTCGAACCATGTAAGTATGATTACTAAATTGTTGCTTTAATGTTTTAGCGTAGTGTATAACGTAGAACACTGCTCAATCCGCCGACACTGGACGTGCTGTTCGCGCTACACCGATCACAACTGCCTGGGTCATCGGACCAATCAGAGCAGAGCAACCTCATGCAGAGGCGGGGCTTGGAAAGAGAAATCTTCAAACAACCGACAACAAATCGTTTGAGAGACATGACGAGTGCGTGTGCACGTTAAAATGAAGAATAAACGGCGTGCCGATTGTAAATTGTCTCTCGGCGAGTCCGAGCTGAGAATAACAGCGACGGCGGCGAGGGAATTAACAGACGAAGAGAAAGAGCGGTTTCGGGTTCGGTAGAAAGAAGACACCGATCTTCAAGGGTGATTTGATAAGCATCAGACTCGATAACAGGATTATCGCGCGTCGTGTGCATTAACACACTCGCGCCTCATCTCCATCCGTCTCTCGTCTCGCGCTCAGCGTCTTCCCTCGCTTCCCCTCCCGTCGTCTTTTTCCACTGTGGACAGACCTCACCCCTGCACAGCCTTTCAGACGCCCCGGAGGTGTGCGTGCATGGGTGCACGTGTGTGTGTGTGTGTGTGTGTGCGCGCGACAGCGTGCCAGTGTTTTAAGCTCTTTGCTCTTTGCTTGAAAGCTCTCGAAGCAAATTTCATTTGCACCTCTCTGATCCTTTTCTGTCAGGGCTAGTTCGGGCTAATGGGCCTCAACTCCGCCTTCCTGAATACTGGAGAGGAGACAGGAAAGGGATGATGCGCGCGCACACACACCTAGACGAAACCATACACACACACGCGGTGATAGTAAGAATATTAGTAGGATTTTTTTCAGGGCGCACCAACCCTGTCTGAGCTCTCGGTATCATCAATTATGATACTTTACACACCGAACTCACATCAATTTAATGATGTCATGCAAAAACAGAATTCTATGGAAACGCTGTGTGTGTAAGCGGGATATATATATATATAAATACAGTGAGGCCTCGACTTACGACTGACCCAACTGACGAGTTTTTTGAGGTACGAGTAAACTGACCATGCTGGGCTATTGATGGAAAATGCCTTTGTAGCTCTTTCAGTGTGTGTGTGTGTGTGTGTGTGTGTGTGTGTGTGTGTACGTGTATATACACCCTCCTGCATGTAAGCATTTGTAATAAGACCTAATTCCCCCTAATGTCGTTACCTGGTCTGGTTCCTATGACATTAATTAACGCTTTGTTACTAATCACAGCTGAGCTTACTTGCTCCTTCATCTTCTCACATCCATCACACCAGATGGTGTTTGCTCTTCTTCCCAAACGCGCGCGCGCACACACACACACCCTTGCTCTGACGCAAATCCTGAGGACCTGTTGGAATGAGATCCCAGCACGCGAATCCCGTTTACTTTAGCGCCAAAAAATAAACAAACCGGAAGATTCCACACCATGCATGCCTGTGTTTGCAAAAAAAAGACAATGATGTCATCTCTGAGCCTTTATTCATTAAACCGGTATAGATTCGTGCGCTACACCCTGTATACAGTAAGGGTGAGCAATTTAGGGGCTCACAAAATACATTATACAGATATGAAAGTATAGAAATGTGGTTAAGCACAAGGGAGTCTAATCAAGCGTCTAATCGAGATGAACGCATGGAAACAAATCAGCGTTCTTATCTAAAAACAGATAATCTATAAGTCACTAGAAATTGATATACTGTATGTATATATATATATATATATATATATAAACTTTTAGCAACTTATTATTTAAAAAAACGTTAAATCGTTATGACTATGATATCGCCGAAAAGCGATCTGCTTGGCTGCAGTGCTGATATGATGTGCAAGACTGGAGTAGAGAGAGAGAGAGAGAGAGAGAGAGAGATACACCATACACTACATATATATTACTATTCTTTTTTTTATTTTCTTCTGTTAGTGTATTGTTTACATCTTTATGACTAATTTTAATTTGCATAAACACACCTGCATATGACTGATGCTACTGCTTTAGCAACAATGTGATGCCCACATTCATGCCAATAAACACTAGTGAATTGATCTTAAAGAGAAGGGGGGGTGTGAGAGAGAGAAAGAGAGAGAGAGAGAGAGAGAGAGAGCGAGCGAGAGAGAGAGCGAGCGAGAGAAAGGGAAGAGAGAGAGAGAGCGAGCGAGAGAAAGGGAAGAGAGAGAGAGAGCGAGCGAGAGAAAGGGAAGAGAGAGAGAGAGAGAGAGAGAGGGAAGAGAGAGAGAGAGATGGGTACAAGGCTTAATTAGCGATAGCTCCTCTGTGCTTAAAAGTTTTTTCACTCCTTTGCCTTTTTCATTCACTCCCCACCTTGATCACATTCCTTCCTCCACTTACACACACACACACACACACACACACACACACACACACACACACACACACACACACACACACACACACA
>JAOUQX010088022.1:0-11298 GCA_028566295.1 Liobagrus marginatus
ATTTTTTTAATGTCATGCGATCTACCCACCGTACCTTTGCGATCGACTGGTAGATCGCGATCGACGTATTGAGGACCCCTGGTCTAATGTGTTAGGGTTTATTGTCAGGTTGATGACCAGCTGATCAGATAACGCTGTGTGTATACACCTTTGCGTTGGGCTTCAACTACGTAATGTGAGTGTATTAATCTTATTGATCATCGGACATTACATCTCCCCTCTTAACTTGAAACAATGTTAACGATCACTTTTTTTTTTACACATACACAGATATGTAACCAGCATATCCCCACAATAAAGAAGCAATATTAGCTCTATTATACACTAACTCAATAAACAAACTGACACTACATGGAACTTAACTACATCCACATTTGCTACCAGGAAGGAACGATTATAAATATCATTTCCACAAGGCTTCTTCACTGACAACAATTAAAGCCTGTCCGGGGGCTTCACAACTCTTCCTCTTCTAGTAGTTTACTGTCCAGGGGACAAAGGCTGTTTATCAGTTCTGACTTCTTTAGGAGGTGTTTGGGATGAACTAGGCTCAGAATTTGGCTCCTTGACACTCACTGGCTCTGATGACTCTATCCAGTGTTCATCTCTGAGCTTGTGACAAGACTCGCTGGCAGCTGTTGTGCTCTTGCGAAGATTCTGAATGTTGCAACGGTACTCTCTACTGCCACTATACACAACATAAGATCTTGTAGCTCAGTGTGATCTCACAACAATGCCAGGAGACCAATGTGGTTGCATCCTTACTTCATCTCCTGGCTTCAATGCAGCACGAGGGCCACATTACTCACTTGATGCCATAGTAATACTTCTGAATCTGTTTGCTTTCACCTAATCGTTGTTTAACTTTCAGTAGGTCATATGCTGCTGGCATTAGCAGTAGACGGGCAGTAGGTTGTTGCAGGGACGCCTGTCCATCAGCAGCTGTGCTGGTGAGAGGCCGACTGCCTGTAACGGAACTACTGTTCTGTAATCCAGCAGTGCAAGATGTTTGTCTGGTTCCTTCCACCAAAGCTTAACAGTCTAGACTGCACGCTCTGCCTTACCGTTGGAGTGTGGCGTATGTGGGGATGATGTTTTGTGGATGATTCCATAACTTTGAGAGAAATCCTTAAACTCATCTGCTGTATATTATGGACCATTGTCTGTTTGAAGGATGGTGGAGATGCCATGTCTGCTGAATTGAGCCTTAAGATTCACTATGACAGCGCGACAATGCAAACCTTTTACCTTATCCACTTCAATGAATTTAGAGTAGTAATCCACCAGAAGAACATATTGGTCACCTTCAAACAGAAACAAGTCAGAAACTACTTCCTCGAATGGAAGACTGGGTGTTTCTGTGTGCTTCAGTGGTTTCAAAACTTTGCCGAGGACGCTGCTAAGTGCGCGTTAATTTTTTCCCTGCTTTCCAGGCAGGCGCTGGTGTGGGAAAACAGGCTATGGGACTATGATCCAGCGGCATAGCACTCTTACGCCTACTTCGCAGAGCGGATCCGCGAGGCATTTGGCCTCCCAACGTATGGGGGGCGGCGCAGCACCGCAGGCATGCTATGAACAAGGACCCGCTTCTTCTGCGTCGTGCATGGTTGCAGCAGACAGGTACCTGTTAGCCGAACTAGGCCTTAGTGACTGTTACCCCCCAGGCCTCACTTTCGTATGGACAATTCAGGCTGGAACTACCCCATGGATGGCCAAGCTACTGGATCGGCCCCTTCGTTGTCGGAGCTACCCCAAGCCTTCCCAGGTCCCCAAAGCCAGTGGAGAGACTGACTGTGCCCCTGAACCTGCCAGAAAGCCTGACTGCGTTCCAGAGCCTGACTGTGTTCCAGAGCCTGACTGTGTATGAGAGCCTGACTGTGTACCAGAGCCTGACTGTGTACCAGAGCCTGACTGTGTTCCAGAGCCTGACTGTGTTCCAGAGCCTGACTGTGTTCCAGAGGCCTGCTCTGTCACTGAAGTCACTGTAGGGCCCCATCTAGTCACAGAAACTGCTTTAGAGCCCTGCTCTGTCACTGAGGTCACTGTAGGGCCCAACCCAAGTCACAGAGACCGCTTTAGAGCCCGCTCGGTCACTGAAGCCACTATAGGGCCCCGCTCAGATATGAAAGCCACAGTAGAGCCCCCTAGTGAGCCTCAGTTAGCCCCAGCTACCCCTAGAATAGGCCCAGAGCTGCCCCCTGTGGCCGAGATCGGCCCCGTAGACAGGCTGCTCCTTAGTCATGGCCCTGATCCTGCCCAAGAGCCCAGCTCCGATCCGTTACTCCTAGACACCCCTAGTCTTGCTCCCATTCATGCCCCTGAGCCTGTGGTAGTACCAAGGCCCAACCCCGACTCCACCCCCATAGTCTGTGAAAGCCCTGCTCCAAGTCAAGGTTCACACACCAGCTCTGTTGGCAGGAAAAGACACAGGAACTTTGCAATGCCCCTGTTCCATGCCACCCGCCCTCTGCCATGGGCATTCGGTCGCCGCTGCTGCTCGACGTCGGACATCGCCACGGTCCCAAGCTCGGCCAAGGATGTCACTCCGCCCCTTGACTCGCAGGAGGACGACGCTGCGTCTGCCCACGAGGCATCGGACATCGCTCAGTCGGCTACCACGGCCTAGGACATCGCTCGGTTGGCTACCTTGGCCTAGGATGTCACTCATTCTTCGCTCCCCCCTTTGGCCTCAGTGGCTTTCTCACCCCCCCTGTGGCCTCGGCGCCTTCCTGGCCCCCCCTCTTGCCACGTGAGCACACCCATCGATGACCTCATGCTCGCCAGGTCTGTCGCTCCCCCCTCTGGCCTCATCGTTCCTGTGGCTCCCCCCTTTGGTCTCACTGGCGCCTCTGTATTCCCCATGGCCCCAGGCCCCAGGTTAAGAACACCTGGAGGTGTTCTCTTCGGGGGGTGGATACTGTAATGACAGTACTGGCCCACGCCCAGTAGATGGAGCGCATCCCCTGAACAATGGGCTCGAACTCACTTCCTGTTTGCAATGTATAAAAGTCATGTGTGAGCCATTGTTCAGGGTGGGACTTTAAAAGACATTGACAGACACAGAACGTCATGGACTGATTGCTGTTCGTGCATCCTCTGCCTCATTGTTCATGTTGGAATTGCCTTTGTCATGCCTAACTTCGTGCAAGTATTCACAGTGCTAGCTTAAACCTGCATTTTCAGTTGCTAGCTTAACCTGTGTTTTGTTTTGCTAGCCATGCTAGCCATTTTGTTTATTAGTTTATTTCCAGTGTTTTTGTTTAGCCTCGTTAGACTCGTGTTATCATTTTGTTTTGAACCCCTGCCTTATTTAATAAAACCACCTCCTGCAGATGGATCCTGCTTTGTATGCTCTCTCTGTCCTCAAAGTTACACCAGCCTTGTTGGATTGTTTGCTGTAAACAGCTGAGTTCTATTTTTTGTACAGTTCTGGAGCTCCGCGTACTTCTGCTCACTAACTGAAACAAAGTTGAGCATGGAAACACACTCAAAGCTTTCCATCTGGCTTATTTTCTGGCAACCGAGCTCTAGACAGTGTGTCAGGCAGTTCCATATCCTTTCCTCGTCTGTACTTGACAGATAGATCATACCACTGCAGGCAAATGCGCATCCTTTGTATTCGCATAGAGGTTGAAAGCAGTGGCTTTCTTAAAATATCTTCCAGAGGCTTGTGATCATTGTACACTGTGACGTGGTTTCCAAATACTGTATGTAATTGTGGAACGTGACAAATGCATGAACTATTGATAGAATTTCTTTCTCAATTTGCACGTAGCGTGTTTCCATATCTGTCAAAGACCTTGATGAGTAAGCCACTGGATGACTGTCCTGCAGTAATACAGCACCGAGGTCATTTTTAATACAGCACCGAGGCATCACAGAAGAACTTGACAGACTTAGACGGATCAAAAACATTTGAGCACAGGAGACTTTGTGCATAAGTCTTTGAGTTTCTAAAAAGCTTCCTGTTGTGCTGGTTGCCACGCAAATTCAACATCTGCAGGAGCTGTCTTAATGGAGCGCCAACTTCACTGAGGTTTGGTATGAACTTTGACAAATAGGTGACAAAACCTAGGAAACGCCGAACACCACCCTTGTCTCTTGGTGTTTTCATAGACTTTACAGCTTGTATTTTCACTGGGTCTGCCATCAGACCATCTGACATTATCAGGTGTTTTACGTAGGTGTAACGCCCCTTTTGCTCTGAACGGCTGTGTTCGGAGCGCGAGGCGTGAGCCGAGGTAAATGGAAGATCCACACGCGGGCTGTGAGTACATGGTTTCTTTTATTCCTGGTGCACAGGGTTTACTCAGCTCAAAACATACATTCCCAGAACACACAGAAGGTTACCACAATTAACAATTCACACTCGTCTGTCCGAACGCGCCTCTATTTAACCAAAACCCTGAATGAACCTAAACTAAACTCAGCTGTGAGTGATTGGGTGTGGGCGTGGTCGTGAGGGGTGTGTGTGAGTGCGAACAGTGAACAGAGGGCATGAAACAGAAACACGTGAACAACGAAACAACTACACCGTGGAAACACACACGCAATCGTGAAGCACACGTTACAATAGGGTACTACCGACTGTTTGATATGGCATTTGTCAAAATTGAGACTCAAATTGTAGCGCATTGCTCTCTGAATTACTTTGCAGAGTGTCTCATCATGTTACTTTTCTGTGGGTGTAACGATGAAAATGTCATCCATGACACTTATTGTTCCGCTTATGCCCTCAAGCATTTCATCCATAATGCGTTGAAATATTTCCGGTATGCATTTCAAACCAAATGGATGCCTGTGCCACCTAAATGCTACCTATGGGCATGCTAATGCATCAACCATAACCGTATCACTAGGCCTATGGCTTCAGCCATTGCTTCACTGAGCATAATTTCCTGAGAATTGTCCACAATTTTAACTTCCGTAATTATTTCCACAACTTTGTACTTTGCCAGAAGGTCAACCACAGCTATAGGCTTCAGCTTATGGTTAGAGTAGGACTTCAGCACTCGATTAGAGCACTTAAGCTCACCAGTATATAAGAGTGCTTGATAATTGCTTAAGGTCAATGTGTTACACTTTGCACCGGTATCAATTCTAAATGGCACCTTTTTTTTCAGAATTTCAATGTCTGCTGTCCACTTATCTTCAGCGTGGTCATCTGTCTGAGTGACATTTATGCTCAGCACCTCTTCTTCTTCTGTGTCAAATTGCTGCTGCACACTGACTGTGTTAACTGATCTTTTTCATCATACTGCCACGCAGTGGTTTGGCATGACAGATTGAACAGATTGAGCCTTTCGCTGGACATTTTCCTTGATTCCACTTGTTCTGTGGGCCTTTTCCGCAACTTGAATAGCTTTTTGGTCGATTAGTGTGCATATCATTCATGACAACTTTGGTTTTATTTTACTGATAATATTTTTGTTTACAGTTTGATATTTTGGTTTTACTTTTAACACTTTAATGCTTGATTCCGCCTCTCTATTTTAATCTGCTTCTGTGACAATTCAAACTGTGGAGTGATTTCAATAGCTTTTGCTAGCATTAAATCTTCTGCTTTGTCCAACAATCTCTCTTGGACGCACTTTTCTTTGACACCCGCAATTATTGCATCGATTAACATATCATCTGGGTCACTATATCGCAATCCATAAGTAAGAGTCAAATCATTGACAAAATGATCAAACCCTTCCGTGACTCCTTGTTTTCTTTGTTTAAATCCATGTCTGACTATTCTCTTATTCTTTCTTGGCCTTATATATTTGGCGAATTTGTCTAAAACTTTAGACGGGTCATCTTCTCACCTTTGATGTTTCTCAGCTGTGACCAAAATGTTGTTTTTCTTGGGGATGGCAAGGTTTAGTAGTCCCTGGATCTGCGTCTATGCTGAGTTGGATCTTATTGAGCTGGTCAGATTGTTAACGGCAACATTAGCATTGACTGACGAGCTAGAGAGGAAGTTTGCGTTGCAGACCCCAGTCCTGGCCTTAGCGAGTCCTGATTATGGCAAACTGTTTCAGTTGTGGGTCTCCGAGAGGGGAGGCTTTGTGTCAGCAATGTTAACCCAGAAAGATAGGTTGGGGAAGTGGCCCATTGCGTATCTTAGTGTGACGCGGGATAGAGTGGGGCAGGGCATGCCATCATGTTATCGCGCTCTAGTGGCCACAGCCAACTCCACTCCGCGTTGGAGTTAACAATAAACAGGTGTGAAGGAGCAAATCTGGCAGACAGAATGGTGTTACCGAGTGAGGGTACCCCACATGAGTGTGAGGAGTGCGAGGGGGATCTGGAAAAGCAGCTCCTAGTGAGTATTTAAGTGGTAAACCGTTAAAGGAGCTCAGCGTGTTTACTTTGTGGACGGGTTGTGCACCAGAACGATGGAAGGTAACAGTGCGGGATATGTCATGATAGAGCTCGGCCCAGTAACCGGGGAGATGAGCCCAGTGGTAAAGACCATGGTACCGCAACCATGCTTGGCCCAGTTGGCAGAAATAAAGGTGGTGACTCATGTGTGTGTTGAAGGAGGAACTGGTGTGTATGATATATATGGACTCTGCCTATGAACTCGGTATGGGGCATGTGTTCAGGGCCATTTTGGTGGGTTGCAGGCCTAAAAAGGCGGACAGGTCTGACATATTACATGGTGCAACTGGAGCTGAGCTGTTGGGGACAATGAAGTTGCCCGCATGTTAAGCAATAGTCAAATGTCGAGCGCATCTGAGACGGGACTCAATAGAAGTAAAAGGGAAAGCCAGAGCAGTTCAGGAAATAAGAGATGTAGCTGAAGGGGGAACAACAGTTATGGCAGTAGTTATGGCCCAAGAAGAGGGGTCGCATCCAGTACATGAAGGAGTGACCATAAGCAACATTTGTAAATACCAGGAAATGGTGAGTCCTTAGGATAAGCAGATGTGGGCAAAATGAGGAGCTGTGCTGGACCCCAGAACAGGGTGTGGCGCAGCTGAGACCAAGTGTTTGTAGCGCTGCTGATGCTGTGGCCGTTGCTGGAAAAAGAAATGAAGATAGATCATTGTAGTAAGAGGGAGGTGATGACAAAGAGTAGGTGGGAATGGTGGTCACCATATCTTGGAAGATAAGGGGTTGATGGTGTGTGAAATATGTGTGAAGCATGCAGCAGAATTTCTCTGTTCCCATAGGGAACCACCAATAGGGCCATTCAGGCATCTGACAATGGACTTCGTAGACATGAGTGAGAGAAAGGAAGCAAAACACTACATACTGATAGTGGTGGACTGCTTCAGCCACTGGGTGGAAGCCAATCACAGGGCATGGTCGAGTGAGCCAATGGTGTCCTTAAGGAGAAAATAGCTGAAATATGTACAGAAACATGCATAAGCAGGGTCCAAGCTCTGCCACTGGCATTGGTGAATGAGATCCTAAACTAACAGGGTGACACACCTGACACCTCATGAGATGATGCCCGGGCAGCCAATGCTGTGCCCATCAATGCAGATGCCTGGAGATGGGGTGGTCCAGAACAAGCTGGAGACGGACATGGTAAGTTACATGCACCAGCTAACCAAGATACACAGGCTTATTTATTCACAGGGCAAAGAGGTGGTGGCTGATGAGCCGCCAGACAACAAAGTGCCTCTGGTGGAACCAGGGGACTACATCTACATCAAACAGAAAGGTTGGAAGGACGACCGATGGTGAGGGTCTCACAAAGTGGTGGAAGCAACATCCATGGCTGTAAAGGTGGAGGGCCGAGAGCATTGGTATCACTTAAGCCACTGCTGCGTGAAGCACCTGAGGTCAAGCAAGGGCCAACAAAGAATCGGCCAGCAGTGACCGACTCCAGCTCAAGGGAAGATGACGAGTTACAAAGGCCAGCGCCCCGCATGCGCAAGCAGGTAGCAAAAAAAGAGCAGCGGCAATAGGTTTGGCAAGGCGGAGTGCCACTGACCAGGGGAGTCCCGGCAGAACCCATGGATGCCAAGAAACCAGGTGAGATCAGGGGCATGGAATCCAGCAGAAGACTTTGATCTATCCCTGCTTGAGACCCCTCTTAGGGCAATAATGATTAAAAATGGTGGTAAGTGTCTGGGGGGGACTGTTTGCGTTAGGTAAAATAGGGGGTTTAGGCTTAATGGTAATGCTGGTAGTGTAGGGTTAAGCACCGAGGCAAGGCAACCGTCAAGAAAGACAAAATCTTTGCAGACCTCTTTGGGTATGGACTGGCACTCATGGCAGCAGTGTGCACCAGCAGAAGCATCTGGGACGGGGAAGCATACCTTGTCACATACACACTCGAGCACACGCAGCTGCAGAGGCTCGATGCCCAAGGCGGGTGGAGAGACACCTGGTCAAGAGAATTGCCAGCAACAGAGTACCGACTGTCACTGGTGGCACAGGTAGATAATGGAAGAGGAGGAGCAACGGAAGTCCGGGTGACCGGGCGGCAAATAAAAGACCATGCAAAGCAACACTGCCACTGTGGCGCTTCGGTAATGAAGAGGACGCGTGCTTGAGAAACGTCAAGCACCACTGGAAGTGGAACGCCACCCTGCTCCATCTGAGAGAGGAAGACTGGGTGCAGGAGGTGACCATAGAGTTCACAGCTAAGTGCGTAGACTGGGAGGAACGCGCTGTCATTTTGCTGCCGGGTGTGGACATCTGGGTGACCGAGGGACTCGTGATAGTCCTGGTGAGCTCCAGGGAGAAAAAAAGAGAGCCATCATGAAGAAGAAAAAGCGGCGGGTGACGGCAACCTGTATGGCGATGGCTGATGGAGTTAAGAGGTAAGTGGCAATGAGAGTTGCTGATGGAGTTAAGAGGTAAGCGGCAATGAGAGTTGTGTTATGTCACCAGAGAAAGAGGAGACCAGTGCAAGTCGTGCCTACCATTGGAATGGGTGAGGGCAGCTGGCTGCCCTACTGCAAGGTGCACGTGTGCCTGGCATTTTGTCTTCTAGGGGCATTCGCCCGGTTTTATAAGGCCGAGGGGATGAGAGATTACAGCGCAGCTTTGCAAATTGGGCAAACGTGTGGATACCAGTCAGGTAAGTAAGAATCAAAATTTCCCACTGTGCCTAAGGTCCCAGGGCAGGGTGACTGTCACGCGAATCGATGCCCAGGAGGTGAGGAGGTGATCGCAGAACCGTATGCAACAGTATACGTGGCGGCGGATCATCAAACCGACTGCCGCTGGGAGCAGCCAACCCAGCGCCATAAAGCGGGGTACCTGCCAAGCTTGAGAACAGGCACGCGAGCTTTGGCGAAAGTGTTCTAGTACTGTGGAGGTGACACAGTGAGGCAGACCCTGCCCAGTAGATGGTGAGGGCAGTGTGCTCCAGAAATGCTGGAGGGGGAGTTAACGGTGTTTTAAATTGGGGATAAGTGGGGAAAAGTTAGCCAAAATCCAGCCTTTTTGTATTTTATTTTAAAAGAGGGCCTATAAATTTGATGTAGGTCTCTTTAAAACAAGACATCCAATACGTGGTACTGTCAGTTGAGAAGTACATTCTCTAGATTAAAGTTAAAGTTCAGTTTATTGGTCACATGCACATCATACAGTGAAATTCTTTGATTCTGCATATCCAAGCATACATATTTGAACGCTGGGGTCAGAGCGCAGGGTCAGCCAGAACGAACGGTGCCCCTGGAGCAGGTGAGGTTAAGGGCCTTGCTCAAGGACCCAATGACAGTGGCTTACCTGGTGCGGGGCTTGAACCCCTGACCCTCTAATCACTGACCCAGAGCCTTATGCCGCTGAGCCACCGCCCCCATATATATATATATACGTATAGATAGATAGCTAGCTAGATAGCTAGCTAGATAGATAGATAGATAGATAGATAGATAGATAGATAGATAGATAGATAGATAGATAGATAGAAAACAAAGACAATTCAGAAACAAAATTATGCAGGATTTCAATCAAGTCATTTTACAAAGTTCAAAGTTCAAAGTTTATTGGTCACATGTACATTATACGTGGTACAACATACAGTGAAATGCTTACAAGTCTTGCTCTTCCTCATCATCCATCAGAGGTGGATTATAATTTGTTTTTTGTTATGTCTGGAGGCCAGAAATGAAAATCAGCATTGTGGAACGGTGATGTCCATTTGAGCTCATATATCAGCTGCTCCATATTGAGTGCCATTTGCTCTTTCTGCTGCTATGCCATTAGCTGGGTGATATGCACAATGTAGTTTTAGGTCAAACCCTGAAAGTTCACTTACTTTCTGTAATGCCTAGTTTACAAATGTGGTTCTGTTATCACTTCCTATTTTTCCTGGAATTCCCCATCATGGAATGATTTCCACTGGAAATCCAGCATGTGGAAATCACACATGCTGGAGCGCTTCTCTTTTTTACTGGGAAGATTGGAATGCGGACAGGAAATATGTACAGTGGTAGTAATGATTCATTTTTAATAAGTACATGTCCGAGGCAGTACTTCTTTACTTTAACTTGAGAGTATAAAAGTGTAGTCAGTTGTCATGGTAGTTCACCTAGTATTTCTCTGAGCAATAGCCAAGGCAGACAACATTAATCACAAAAAAAGTAAACATTTTATTTTCTATAGTAGCGGCATCTTCAAGTACTTCACATCTCAGGCTTCTTTTATGGCACTTCATGTAAGGTCATGTCTTACTTCTGATTGGTTCAAAGACATGGAAAAAGGATGGTTCATTTCTGTGTGTGTGGACAATATCTTTTTTTAATCTAGCTGACAGTGTGCAGGGGAGTATACATCATCAGTATCTTGTGCTCTCCTCCCAAACACACACTCACACCTCCTGTTTTTCTCTTGATGCAACTGTGACCTTGCTCTCCCTCTAGTCACGGCAAGCCAAATTAAAACATTCTATAACAAAATTTACTGACCATAAAACTTCTCATTAATTATTGTAAACAAATTCCATCACAGTTTCCATGTGGTAAATGTTCCTTTAGGAATCATCATGCTTACTATGTTTTCTGCAGTTGTTACAGATGAAGTTATGCTTGAAGTGGTTTCTGACAAGCTTGTTGAAGTTGTTGGTTGTTCAGTCAAAATACTAGAAATTAAAGGTGTTTGCTTCCATGTGGTAGATGTTCCCTTAGGTGGTGTTGTGGAATCAGTTATTGATGGCGTAGCAGTGGTCATCGTTATTGGTTGTATTGATGGTGGTTGTTCGGTAAAAATACTAGAAATGAAAGGTGATTGTTTCCATGTTTTAGTTAGTTCCTTTACTTACTATGTTTTCTGCAGTTGTTCCAGATGAAGTGCTTGTAGTGGTTTCTGACAAGCTTGTTGAAGTTGATGACGGTGGCGTATTCG
>JAOUQX010088085.1:0-11294 GCA_028566295.1 Liobagrus marginatus
AACAGTAATATATCCCACTCACTAACAGTAATATATCACACCCACTAACAGTAATATATCCCACTCACTAACAGTAACATATCCCATCCATCACACCACCCACAGTATACAGAACATCGTTATTATGAATTTTAATGTGTTTTCAGAAGCTTGGCTTATCATTTAATTGGCCAATTTACAACCAGGATCGCTCTGAGCTCAAATTATACATATACACTATATCTATACATACTAGTCACTTTCATTCTTTTTTAAATGCTGCTGCTAATAATGTTGCTTTCTTTAATGCTTCCTGCTGCAATCCTTAATTGCACAATGCCACATGTTGCCCTACAGTCGGCGCTATGTTGCATGTATCCATCCTGTAGCGTATTCTCTGGTACTGTTTGTTTTGCACTGTCTGCACATGTTGCACTTTTGTAGTACGTAGCAACACGTCTGTTGTTTTTTGTTTTATGTAGCTCTGTGTTGTCTATGTGACTCTCTGTTGTTCTATGTAGCAGCCTGGTCGTGAAGAAACGGTGTAATGCATCAGATATAGATAACTAAAATGACAATAAAGCTTTTTGACTTGACTACTTTCAGTACTTCAGTATTTGTAGATTTGTAGCAAAATAAAGAATATCCTGTATACAAGCGATGTACATTAATCCATAAATTAATCAAATTACCCATAATGCAACATCCTTTCAGACTTCGTAGAAATGTCAAAAGTGGATCAATTGCGGTGTGAGGTGATGATTTCTCACTTCTCACACAGCTCAGGTTCTTTTATTTACAAATAACAGCTTGGATAATTGTAACGCCACGCCCTTATTCACCGGAGTACTAGCACTTCCGGTGCACCGTGACGTCACTTCCGGTTGCCGGCACGACCGCGACCTTCCACTTCCGGGTCGCGGGGTATATTAAGAGCGTGACCACTAGAGACAGCGCGAAGTATTGTTTGCCACTACAAACGTACCAAGCCAGTAACCGTGTTTCTCTTTGTGATTACAGACTGACTGCTGAAGCCTTGTTCACCGTTCCTGTTTTGTTGCTCACAGCCAAGCTCCCTCTCTGCCACAGCCAAGCCTGCACCCTGCCTTGCCTCCACCTCCTTGCACCCTCTTCACTGCCCTCCACGTTTGTTATTGTTTGACTTTGTATAACTAGCACAATAAACCAGCACTGCATACGGATCCTAATCTCCTTATTGACTGGATCTTACAATATTGAGTTAGCGCACTTTGTGTGGGTTAATGCAAAAGAATATAAGGCATTATATTCAAACCTGTATAATTCGGGTAACGTACGGAATTGTAAGTGGCATGTTAACGAAAATTACAGAGTTATTTTCAGTTCTCATTAATCTCTCATCTGTCTCCTTCCCTTTAAACCCTGTATATTACATCAAATCATTTCAAACAAGTTCCTGTGTCTAACCAGACAGCAGAGGTTGTAGCCACACACTCACACTACCTCACACACACACACACACACACAGTCAATTCTGATCCTCTTTGAGCTGAAGCAGCAATGGGCATGAGTGTGGCAGAAGAGGAAGACGAGCAGGAAGTAAAGAAAGAACAGAAAGTAAGGTAAGACAGACCTGAGTTGGTCCGGGTAGTCGACTTCGTGTCTTCCGAAGGGGGTTATTGTGGTAAGGTGGGGTTGGGGGTGGGGGGTGTCACATTACACACAATACACAAACACAAACACAGAGGACATGGGTAAAAGAGCATGTGTGTGTGTGTGTGTGTGTGTGTGTGTGTGTGTGTGTGTGTGTGTGTGTGTGTGTGTGTGTTGAGAAGGAGTGTTAAAAGGTATGGAAGGCGTCGAAGTTTAGCATACAAGTAACAAAGGGTAACAACACAACAACCACAACAACAACAACAACAACAACAACAATAATAACACAAAAAAAGGTGACATCAGTGAGGCAGCGATTAGAGGCGACTTTCTGAGGACGAATCATCTGGAAATGTTAAAGTAGTGATGTTAATAGAGGGAGCACTAATGAAGACATAGATGTAGAGAGACCTGGGTGGAGAGAGGGGCAGAGATAAAAAAGATATTAATAAATAAATAAATAAAACGTAGAGAACAGAACATGATCCAACCAGGAATGGTTCAGTAAATCTGTGGATGCAAACCCTGCAAAAAGAAAAAGCCCTAAAAAGCTCCCTTAACTCTTACACACACACACACATACACACACACACACACTTTTGCAGTGGTCCTTTTAGGCGATGGATGACACTAATTGGACAGCGACTTTCGCCCATGCATATTCAAATCCCTTGATAGAGCCCCATTCTGCTTACACTGCTAGGTTTTTTTTAATTATTATTCCATTTTGTTCTAGATATGGTAACGATGAGCTCTCCTTTTAATGCAGCTATCATAAATCATAAGCCGAGCACAGTATGCTTCGAATCATGTGACCCAATATGCTCCTGCAGAACAAACAGCACCAGAAGTGGATCTTTTTATTTTTTCATCTTTCATGCATTTTATTTTCCAGTCCTTACACTCATAGGACATATTAACGAGTTTAAATCCAGCATTGAATAACTCATAACTCACTTATTTATTATTGTTGGAAAAATATCGAGGTCAACCAAATTTGTTTGAACGTAATAGAATATAATATTCAAAATGAATTTGTAGCGATCTAAAAAAAACAACAACAACAACAACAAAAAAAGTTTACTTACATGGAAATGGAAAGAGTTTTAGCCTTCCATTTGTCCTCGGGTCAAATGTAATTGTTATTTTAGAAATATGGTTACATGTCTGCAATTTCCGGAAATGAACATGGCGTTACACAGAATTTGGTGATATTTTTCTTATATTGCCTGTTTTATAAACAGTTAAATCAAATAGCAAATAAACAGCAAACGCTCAGGTAGTCGCCAAAGAATTTCACTATATGCTGTATTGCACAATGTATATGTGACCAATAAACTTGAACTTGAATACAAAAGTTGCATAGTTAAAGGCAACCACTAGAGGGCCTGTAAGACTTTTCAGGTTCACTTTACCTTAATTTCAGACATCCTTTATCCAGAGCAACTAACATTCGTCATATTTATCCAATGAGCTGTTATGGGATAAGGGCCATGCTGACGGGCCCAGCGGTGGCAGATTGGAGTAGAATCAAGCCTGCGATCTTCCGATCAACAATCCAACACCTTAACCAGTGAGCTACAACATCCCGCTATCATCATGTAGGTGTGAAATGACATCCTGCTTCTTCTTATAGAGGTAAGCAATATAAAAAGAACTTCCTGTTGGTGCAACATGTTTGTGTTTTTGTGCAATGGGAACTAAAGCTCTTACAGGTTGAACTGGGCTACCACTTCCCAGTTTAGACCTCCACCCATATATGTGTAAGACTTATACGTCTTTTGTGTATGTTACTCAGTACCAAGACTAAGTACCAAAGATCAAGGCATTCCTGCTCACACGGTTTCTACTAGCTTACAAGACCAAGGTCATGAATTTAACGGTTATAATTTCTCTAAACAAAGTTGGAATGCTGTCTGAAAATAAGCCCTGAAAAGCGTCGGTTCTAATTCAATTCAATTCAATTTTATTTATAAGGCGCTTTAAACAATACACATTGTCCCAAAGCAGCTTTACAGAGGACAAACAATAAGAAGAAAAAGAAAAATGTGAATGTATGACATATATCCCAATGAGCAGCCTGGGGCGACGATGGCAACGAATAAGTCCCTAAATGTAATGTTAGGAAGAAACCTTGATTAGTAACCAGACTCAGGGGGAAACCCATCCTCATGTGGGGGACAGCACATTGTGTAGTTACAGGTGATATACAGTGTATATGTAAACATATGAACATATGTTCAGTCTTGACCCGTCCTTGCACACCGGTCCATCAGTCAGCGGCGATCACCTCCAGCCAGAGGAAGGACATTTGCACGCTTCCAGGTAGTTCCACAATCACCATGGCAACACATTAGAACGGATAATTCCCTAGCTAAACTATACTAATTCAATTCAATAAACAGATGAAAATGATCCAAAGCATGGCATGGGTTTGAGCTCGTAAAGCGCACTTAGCTAGCAAACTTGTTAGCATGTTGGTTAAACTGCCTCCATACTGTATTTCATTTAATTAACCCTAATATCCCCTTTAGCCAAGATGTGCGAGTAAATACAAACATATAGGATGCCATATGCTGAAACATCTGTTCTGATATCAGGCTTTCTCTTATTATACAGCATAAACTGCAGACGAGCTATAATACAAACACTGTCGCGTCCGTATTGATGCCGCTCAGTTTCGCAGAACATTTTCCCAAGCCCTGACTCACGAGATTGCTATAATAAGCAAGCAAACAACGAAAGCATGGTAGCCCAAAGGATAACTTTCTTTTGCAAATCAATTTGTTTGCTGTGTCAAAGCACAGGCGAGGGAACCGAGTGAAGACGACAGACGGACGGACGGACGTTTATACAAAGCCTGCAATTATGATCGCAATCACAAGCTGCACACTTCAGACTACCGCTATCATTTTCTCTTAATCATAATCATAATCAGCTATACGCTTAGGGCAGACCAGAACTAAGAGCTTCTAACAGCTTCTATACAGAAATACTGGCCGTCAGGATGATCATTTATTTCGTCGCCGCATCCACAAAGGTGAGATCTGTTTTTTTTTCTCTAGCCTTAACGTATCGATGTAATTAGTGGTATAGTCCTACGAAAAAAAGTCATATTCAACAATTACAACTTCATTCTTGTAATTCCGACTTTATTCTCAAAACTACAACAATTACAACTTCATTCTTGTAATTTCGACTTTATTTTCGAAACATTTCAACTTTATCGTCGTAATTTCGTATTTTATTCTAAGAATTAAAGATTACAGGATTAAAGTCGTAATATTTTGAGGATAAATTCGAAATGACTAGAATGCACTCGTAATATTCCGCGAATAAAATGATCGTATGATTTGTTGTTTAAACTGATACCTATTGATTTGGCTGTCAACGTTTGATTATCCGTGTGGTTTAACTGAACTACTTCAGCGTTCTAGGCGGTCTGACTGCTACGTGACTTTCTCTGTGTTCCAGCACTTCGGCACTGTGTCACACTAAGCTTCTCTCCTACATAACCTTCACAAAAAATAAATGTGTGTAAGATGTTCTTAGAGCTGCGATCAGACAAACTCACACCACAACACACGCCTTCATCTTTGATTCTGTTATCACCAAGCTTAAACTGTGAGGGAGGGTTAGCAGCAGATTTGGCAACCGTGCCATTTTTACAACAGGACCTCATTTCGACACGTAATATTTTTAAAAAGAACTTTCCCTAAGAATAAAATTCCTATTAAAAAAACAGCAGAATGTGGGCCACGGATTAAAGGTAGGGTAGGAGATTTCAGATACTTCCCTGCATAATCACGTTCCAAAGCCACGCCTCCCCAAAACACATGAACATGCTCAAACGACAAGACGACAGAGAGTGAGATTATCTCCTGTGTAATTCAGCGGTGAGTAAACATTACAGGACAAAGCCGTAATATTACAATAACTAATGTAAGATACTTTATAATAAAGATGTAATTACACAAAGCATGTTTATAGCGGGAACATAGCGCTGATGATGTAGCTGTCTGTGCTAACAGGGTGCACAGAGGTATGCTAATGCATATGTTAACAGGCAGGTAGGACGACCTATCGTTACGTTCGGACCAAATGTTTTGATTGGCCGAAGATGTTGTGGTCTTACACCTTCCACAGACGATATAAATACATATAAATACATTTAGACCAATAAACATAAAAAGAGACTTTCAACCTTCAGAACAACAAATGTTTTTCAACAAAATCTCCTACTGTTCCTTTAAAGTTTGCGTTTTTACTAATATCTCTGGTCAAATTAATTGTTTTTATACAGCATATTTAACAATATTTGTCTAAGGCATACATCAACTATAGGGTTTACTCTTTTTTGGCTTTTGTGTTACCGTAATATTCTAAACGAAGGCATGTCTATAATGTCTGTAAGTGTTTTTTCTGCCTTTAATAAGTATCTTAAAATAAAAAGTTTCATTTAAGACTGTGCTTTACAATGCGTCCGTGTCAGCAATGTGGCTCGTTTATTTCATTCATTTAATTCACTACTCCACATCTTTATCAACTTGATTTGCATTTTGTAATTGCTGGATGTGAAAAGATCTAAAGACGGAAAAAGATGGAAGCGCACACAAAGAAGTAGAGGTCCAATCATGGCAGGACCAACCTGGTGGAACCCAAGGTGGCGGACGATCATTATGGTGGACCAAACCGTTGTGCATGTGCTTCTGATCCTCCCACGTCACCTCTGTACGATGCATAATTAAAATAGACAACATGGGCAGATAAAAATAAAAAATAAACAAACATAGTGTGATCGTAGTGTACAGCAGTGCGTATGCTTTTTCTTATCCATCTGCAGCTTTACATAACACCCTCTCCGTTTTAGCTTTGGCAACCTTTAAAATGGAACTATCTGCTTTTTGAAAGATGGCATGGTAACAGGCATGCAATGCCACATCTATTTAAAAAATATATATATCACAACTCCTGAGTTAGTTAGAACAGCATCAGCAGCCACTGAGTTCTACTTAATCAGTTTCTTACTGATAAATTACTTCTAACAGATGTCATGACACTGCAATTAAAGCTGGAGCTGATTGTCATTAAATAATGCTCGCAGGTTAAGTATTAGAATTTCAGCGCTGCAGAAAAGTGAACAGCTCCTATCATTGTAGCGTTGCGCTCCATCTAGTGGTCACATGCTGTAACAGCAAGAGAAATATATGCAGTCGGCAAGAAGGAAATGTTTCTCAGTTAACCTCATAAATATTTTATTATTATTTTTAATCCTAGAGCATAAGATTCAGTAAGTATTGGGGCAAAAGTTTGTTAATTAAATAAAATGTTAGTAGAACTAATAGCTTCAAATTAGCTTAAATTGATCACATTTAGAACTAGTTTAAGTATGTTTAATTAGTGTTGGAGCTAAACTCTGCAAACTCTGGTAATATAGGAAAAGTTCATTTATTTCAGTAATTCAATCCAAATTGTGGAACTCGTGTATTAAATAAATTCATAAATGCACACAGACAGAAGAACTTTAAGTCTTTGGTTCTTTTAATTGTGATGATTTTGGCCACAATGAACAAAAAGCCACCAATTCACTCTCAAAAAATTAGAATACTTCTGAAGACAAATAAAAAAAACATTTTTAGTGAATTGTTGGCCTTTTGGAAAGTATGTTCATTTACTGTATATGTACTCAATACTTGATAGGGGCTCCTTTTAGCTTTAATTACTGCCTAAATTCGGCATGGCATGGAGGTGATCAGTCTTTGGCACTGCAAAATTTATTTAATACAAGAGTTCCACAATTTGAGTTGAATTACTGAAATAAATAAAAACTTTTCCTCGACATTCTAATTTATTGAGATGCACCTGTACATTTTTTTATTGAATTTTTTTTGCCAAATGGTAAAATTGTCATATACACAAATAATAATACCCCAAATAAAAAATTGATTACTATGCCATAACTAGTAAAGCATTCATTTTAAAATATTTACAAAAATACAACATAACAGTAAAAAAAACTTTTCTAAAGATGTATATAAATGACTTTAAATGAGCTATCTGTAATATTGCAGAATATTTCTACGTTCAAAAATATTGTCGTAAAATCCGTGCATTGCCATAAAATAAAATAAAATGGATCGTTTAATTAAATGAAAAATTCCTTTCCTTTTTAACAGATACGGTTGCGCGGCATAAAAATGACAAACGGCTTCTTTCATTCTTATCCCAGCGTTATGTTCAGAATTTGTTTTAAGTTGTTTTAAGTAATAAAACAACAACCCTAAGTTGTTTTATTATACATAGTCGAATTACATATGAATATAGGACTGCGGATCCGCTTAGATTTTCCTTGCTTTCGTAATCCATAAACTGATCACTACGTGTACAATATGATATTGTAATCAATCTGATTAATGTGTGTCTAAGCTTGATTGCCATTTATAGAATGCACGGCTCATTACATTTATAATTGCACTTCACACTTCAATGACCAGACAGAACTGATCATGTGTGAGAGATACATTCACTGCAAACATTATCTTCTTTCTCTAATCAAGCAAGAGATGAATGGACTATAACCTGGGAATGAACTAAAAGCTAGAAAATAAGGTAGAGTGAACACACACACACACACACACACACACACACATTCCAGTTAAAGACATTTGTTCAAAAATCTAAAAGTGTGAAAGTGGATCCAATGCAATCGACACGTCACACTTCACTCAACACTTGCCTTTCTTTCCGTTGGCTGCTGGTTTATCCTCATAGTCTTTCATATGAGACGAGTGCAGAACAAACACAGAACACACTTCAACCCTTTTTTTCATTACAGACCCTTATCCTAGCTTACAATTACAAAATAAACAAAAATCTACCAACGGTTAAACAGCACTCCGAATACGTATTATACCTAATTACAATGATTTAACCATAACGTCTCCAAAATGAAGCGTTCTCACCCAGTCCCAAACGTGTATCTATGTTCTAATACATAATAATAATAATACTAACTGACAGCTAGAAGTCACTGCTTTTGTTGGTTGGTCAATAAACTGTAAAAGTCTATAGAGACGAGACAAACAGCTGACCTAAGCGGCACAGAGTCGCTAGTGTGTGTGTGTAGGTAGTGAAGTGAGAGCCTAAGGCTCGGAAAAGTGAGATCATGTGACACACGAAGGACGGAGAGCAACGCAGGCAGATGGAAGGATGAAGAAAGAGCAATCTGCTGGAAAAACAAAGCCCTACTCCAACATGGTGTGTGTGTGTGTGTGTGTGCATATGTTTCTCCTACACAGAAATCCCTGAGCCAGTATACATGTAAAAAAAAAAAAAAAGTTTGAATGGAGTGAAAGAGAAAAAAAAACAAAAAACCCAGCATCTTTCAGGGAGAGCGAATGCAGCTGAAAAGATTGAGGAGTCTCAGAGGGACACACACCTGCTTTGGGGTCAAATGATGATTGATAGGGAATGAAGTGATTTACACCAGGTTCCTCCTCTGATAGATCTGCAGGGATGATGAGAGACAGAAGGCAATGTAGGGTTATGATGAAAGTGTACATGGATAAGGAAGGTTTCCTGACGTTCCATAAGATGGACATGCACTGTTCTGGTATCAATCACCGGGATAATCTGGATTTGCTATTGTACTCATAATAACTGTGACATTTTCATCACATTCACTTGTATAATGCAAAGATTGGTAAACTCACTATCACCCACTTCCTTTTTGACTCAACTCCAGTTTCCGGCCTTATGCCATCTCAGATTGTTAGCCCTAGATAGCCTAACCCTATTTTTTAATAATCTGAATCTAAATTTCTGTAGTAGTGGATTGGAGGTCTAGTGGGTTAGTATCTCAGAGGAACCGGGTTCACGTCTCAGTTCTGTGTTTTCAGTACCTGCATGCCCTCTTTGTGCTTCAGAGGATTCCTTCATGAATATCCCTATTCTGCGTCCTCCTTTCAGCGGTTGCTCTGGGTTGACCTTCCCCACTCCAAAAGCAATTGTTTTATGCGAAATAGCATAACAAGCTCTAAATCATCTGTAATGTGTGAATGTGTGTGATTATGCACAGCGACTGGTGGACTGGTGGCCCAAATGCTGTCCCAGCAGAGTACTTCAGTGGTATCTCGGTTTTTCACATACAAACCAACATGATGCAACAGCACAGTGTTCAGTCTATTATTATCAAGAAATGCTTTTTTTTTGTTTTACAGATGCTCATACGATAGTCTCTGTGTACCTTGTAGACTTTTATAGTGTGTGTGGTTTACCCCAAGCCAGCAGTGTGCATTTACGTACCATTACCTTTAGTTAATGTTATTAGATTTGAAAAGCAAAGGTTTTTCTTTCTTGCCTGTTTTAACAAGAAAAAATGCACCTGTATGCTACCATCACCGTGCTTCTGCCAGAATCATGTGTTTATATTTCATAATACAATGACACGCCTTACTGCTCTGCGCAGGGCTGAGCAAGTGGTTGTAGTTATCATTGACACTTATGGCATTTTGCAGACCCCCCCTTTCCATAGTGACTTGCAACTTAGCAATTGAAGCTTAAGGGCCTTGTTGAAGGACCCAGAAATGGTAGCTTGGTAGTGCTGGGAAGTGAACCTACGTCTTCTAATGAGCAGTCCAACACCTTAAACACTGAGCTACCAACTACCCCATTATGCCCTCTGACACCATTTGCCTTCCTATGAGTTCTACTGTTGACTCATTCATCACAAGCTCTATTCATTCATTCATTAAGAACTTTACTATTACAAAAGAGTGTCTGAAGTCATTATATCCAGTAGCATCAATGTATAAATTCTCATCCTATGCCCTCAGACCATAATTAGAGCAGGTAATACTGTACAATAATAACACACACACACACACACACACACACACACACACATGCACAGCTATACTGAGCCCATTTTTTAACGTTGATGAAAGGTCTCTCCAGGCATTAAATCATTCTCCTGCTCTCTCCTTCTCCATTTCCCATACTCAAGCGCACAGATTGTCATTTATCTTTCCACGCAACAAAGGTTTTGCCAATAGGTACAAAGCTAATTGTTTTTTGTTGCTGCGATGCCACCTCATCATTTTCGTGTTCCAAATGAACACATTTAAGAAAGCGCAGAACAAGCTTAAAAGTCAATGAGGTATTATGGCCCTGGGGTAAATAAAGCTTGCTCTTTACAAACAGGAAGGAAAAATTATATATTACTGAAATGCACATAATGGAGGGAGAGACGCTAGTGGAAAAATCTATGCTTCTGCTTAATTAGCATAAGAGTTTCTAGTACATCATTTAGAAGACGGCGGAAGAAAATAAAACTATTTTTGTAACGACATTGTTCTAGAACAGTTTGAGGCAGACTCGGTATTAATCACAAGACTGACAGTGAGTTATGAATTCACAGCCATGTACACACACACACACACACACACACACACATGTTTTGCTATTGTAGTGAGGACATTCCATAGGCGTAATGGTTTTATAGTATATTTGCTGGTACATTCAATCACCCTACCCTATCCCTAAACCTACACATCACACACGCACTCACACCCCTACACAATCCCTAAACCTACACATCACACACACACACACACACACACACACACCCCAACCCTACCCCTAAACATACAAATCAAACACACACACACACACCCCTACACCTA